>NW_019775413.1:1729009-1776538 GCF_001039355.2 Lingula anatina | reverse complement strand
TTTTTTTTTTTTTTTTTTTTTTTTTTTTTTTTTTTTTTTTTTTTTTTTTTAAGAATACAAGATAAATTTTATTAAAATTCAAAATTCACAAATTATATGACTCAGTGTTTTGAAAGGATTTTGGAGGTGCATTGTCTTAGGAAAATGCACCACAAGATAAACGGATCCATTTCTCCCTTTATAATGGTTAAAGTCTGAGTGAATAAACGTTGAATATAACTGGCAACTTCTTGGAAGTTTCCACTACATACATGTATTATGAGTTTCTGCATGATTGTGACAGGTGAGATTGAAGGAGTTGTCGTAAAAACATTTTTAAAAGGAGAGTTTTCTATATTGAGGCAACACGATTGATAAATAAAATTCTGTGCTTTCGATTTGGTTTTGATGTGAGTGTTAAATGGATTTTTGTCAGTGTGAGATTTTATGTATTTGCCAAATTATGTATTACGACAGCCACAGACGTGAGTAATGATCACGTGATGTTTCAAGATGGCGACTCGAGAACCACCCCCATTTGAAGATCAAGAATATGAAGAAAACGAACAGGATAATGATGATTTGTTTTCTTCTCCACCAGAGGTAAGATAGAAAAATCTGTGCTTAGGCCATGTGAATACTTATATGTGCATGTCTCTGCTGCAACAGTTCGAGACCTACCCCTAGTGTTTGGCACCTGCCGGTATTTGCGGATTTAGTCATGGGACTTTCTCGGTAGTAACTGATACACAAGTTAGTATTAGTTATGTATTACTTGAAGAGTTACAGAAATAATTATATCCAGGGAAGGTTTATTTTGCTTTTTTGTTTTAGTTTTTAAAACAATTGAAAATTGTGTACTTAACACACAAACTTCGAAGACAATCTGCTATCCATGTACTGGTAGTTCCCTGTTCAATTTGCTAAACCCCCAGTATTACCATATGCACAATTCGTCAAAGGATGCAGTACTGGTCATTAGGGGAATGAGTTTTCAACAGCTAAGGGAAAACCTTTTTGTGTGGCCTTTTTGTGTAACCTTAAAATGCCTTTGTGCTAGATGGGTTGGTGCTTTTCCCACATGGCATACTGTACATACATGTGTATAACCAGGAAGATGAAATAACATTCTATTTCCAAATAGTTTTTATTATAAAAAATGGACTATATTCTAGATATTAAAATATAACAATTATTGTTAATCTTTTATGATATATATCACTGTCTTTACTTTTAGTACTGATTTGATGGGTGCATTATAATGGACCTAGCTTATAAATATGATTTATGCACCATATATGTGTATTTTTGATTAAAATCTTTTTACCTCACACAGACAAAAGCCCCTGAACAGAAGGCTGTTATGGAAGAAGTGGATATGAATGATAGTAAAGATGATGATGATAAGGATGATCTTTTTGCAGGTAAATTATTTTGTTTGAACCATTTATGCAGAATTTAAGTGCAACTTTTATAAGATCAGTTTTGTGCACTATGAATGGGGTTTTTAAGGTTCATCTCATTGTTTTCATTCTAATAAGGCATATATTGTCTACCAAACCTTTTTATTTTTGTAAAATAGATAACAGTAAAAGACATGACTTGAAAAAAGAAATTTTAATGTTTCAAAATGGTAACAGATTAGCTTGCATTTCATATATGAAAATGAATATTGTTTAGTAACATTATATCCTTCATTGCCCAATTTTGAGATAAAAAAGTGATATGATCAAAATAATCACCGGTACATTACAGTTACATCTGTTAATTGCTTTTTTATACATATCATGTTCTGTTTTTCAGATGCTAACACAGAAGTCCCATTAAATGACAGTGCAGACAAGCCTGCAGAGGTTGTACCAGAGGAACAAAAAGAAGATCCAACACCAGAGGATGAAAAGAAAGACGATGATGAAGATGATAGTGATAAGGCACCAGCAACAACAGAGGTGTCTGTGACCTCGGCTTCTGCTGCAGCACCCACCACAACTAAAACTACCACTACAGCATCTGCATCTGCAGGGAAATCAAAAGAAGAAGTAAGATTTGTAGAAGATAATTTATTGTAAGATGTTTGTCTCTAGAGGTAGTACATTTAGTCAAACAATGATAGCATTAAGATAGAGTGAAAGTTATTATTGAAGTATGGTTTGTGGAAAAAAAAGGGGGAAATAGTCGTGATTGAAAGGAAAACAGCTGCTAGACAAGTTTTTTTTCAAGAAATGGATGGACATTTAAAAGAAAAAAGGATAGAGAAAACAAACTGGATTATCTACCAGTCTGTGTTCACATCCTGGGTAGGCTTAAAATATCCCATGTAGTTTTTTTTTTTTTTTTTTTTTTTTTTTTTTCAATTCTAGTTAATTGTGGTTCTCATAAAGGTCCTAATATTTTTCAGAATTTAACCACAGATTTTAAGACAATTTAGTTGATATTTTATAACCCATTGTCATTTAATATGTTTGCAAATTACTACCCTCCCCTGCCCAAAACAAAGCCTTAAGGGGTAATGAGGTTGACAGGTCTAGGTCACTGAATGTTCCCTTTTTTTTCTTTTACTAAACTGAGTAGATATAAACCTTTTGCATAAATATAAGTAAGGCTGTATTCTTAGAGCTTTTAGATCGATCTATCCCTGCGGGAGTCTCACTAGATTACTGTCAGATAATCTGGCTTAAATGTCCTACTACAAGCTGTAAGGGGGTAATTAACTTTGGTGACAGCTATTTAGTGTGAACTCCAGGGAGTTAGGTCGATCTAAAGTAGATCGATCTAATCTCTGGAAATGGGGTCTAAGTCATTATGTGTAGTGTGAAGGATGTCACAGATCACATGACAAAAATTGTGGTAAAACCAGTATGGACATCACAACTCATGACTGTCACAGAAATGCTGAGTTCAACCACAGAATCACAAGATGTTTTTTAAGGTCACAAGGCATCTTTGTCACATGAACCGCTATCTTCACTGTTCAGTTTCTTAGGGTCACACACACTGTGCAGTTATGGGATTTGTGAGTCATTTTGTAGATTTATTTTCTGGAAAGTGTGATAATATCTAGGTCAGATGAGTATATTGCTTGCTATTATGGTGATGATCACATGACACAGTGAAGAGACATGGAACAACCAGACTTGGAACGCTCTATTAAGATTGTGCCAATTGATTTTGCATATAGGTGCATGCGTTACAGAGATATAAAAAAGAAACTTTTGAAAGAAGTAAGTTTGTTTAAATACAGCATTGATTTTAAGATGTTGAATGAGCATTATACCTTATGGGTTTTTTTCCTTTACACAAGTTCATATCATCCTGCTTTATAGGTAATTTCATATTTTTTCTCATTTGCAAAGATAATTGAGGTCACAAATTACACCCAGTGCAGCAGGCACATTATACTCTAGGATATAAGAAAGGGTAGAAATTAAATCCCAGCAGAGCGTATTAAGACATATTTTAGATTGTGGCAAGGTTGCAGGGCTTGACACTACCGTAACTTTTTGCAATCCTGGCCCGAGATAACAGTAAATATTGCAAGAATGATTTGACACATGACATTTTACTTGCTCTTTGGGCTGGTGACCCCATCGATTCAATGGCCCTAGGTTGGTTTTCAGTTCCCCAGGGCCATTGGGCCACCTTTAATGTCAAGCTTTGGGTTGATATTCTCAATATATAATACTGTTCCAGTTTGTGTTATTTATTACATGTAGCTTGTTCAGTGAGAATTTTAAAATCTACATGTAGCAACTTTGAAATAATTCACCTCATGTGACATTGGGTGTTGTATTGAATTACAAAACTGAGTATTATTCATAAGCTCTTAAAGCAGCTGTAGGTTAAGTCTTCATTTTGTCTGTCATCTGCTTAATATATGTGAGGTAGAGGTTGATAAAGAGAAAGGGAGGCAAACTACATGGTTATAACTACACGGTGAATGTATTTCCTGGGGGTGTATTTTCCTCTGAAGCCAGCATCATTTGTACAATATTTTGCTGTTAGCATCTTTGAATTGGATTAATGGACACAGCTTAGTCTTATTTATGGCATGTGTTTTATCTAAGCTTGACTACAAAGAGATTTCTTGTCTAGAAAAAAGTGATAATATAAAATGAGGATCATATAAGGCTCCCAAAAATATAATTAAATTATGAAAAATCTGTCACCTTTGGAATAAAAAAACTGTACGTGTAGCTGTTTTGATGTGGTACAGTATGATTATGTATTACTCATATATTTCCAGAAGGAGGAGGAGGAAGGAGGTGACAAGTTCAGTTTAGAGATCAGTGTTGGTAACCCACACAAGAAGGGAGATGGCATGAGTTCCTATATGGTGTATGATGTTAACACAAAGGTATATGATAGTAGAAACATTCACGTTGCAGTCTTCAGACTTCAAGAGCCTGCTGCTTTTGTAGTAATGTGATATTTTGCAAAAAGTTGCATGTCAGTTGCTTTTATAGAGATATCTATATCTGTAATCTATAATTTGTTTTAGATTCAAAGTTCCTACTAGTTTTTACTTCGGGGGTACTTTAAATTGTGCTGTTTATTTGTTTGTTTGTTTGTTTGTTTATTTATCTCTCCTCACTCAAACTTGACAAAAGTATTAATAAAGGACAAACACAAGTCAGAATGATGTTTGAAATTTGACTGATTACAGCAACATTTATTGCAATGTCCCTCTGATAAGAAATATGATGTAAATTTAGTAGGCTAGTGAATAATGTTGAGTAATAACATTTAATAATGGTTAGGCCTGAAAAATAACATTAAAAAAATATATATATGATTTCCAAATAAATAGTGCACATATTTCAATATTTGGGGTTGCAAAGAGGCCAGTACACTATTTTTTTTCTAAATTGCATAGGTAAATGATTTTGATTTGTCAGTTGGTTGATTCACAAAAGATATAAATTTAATGAAATTGACTTTTGTTATTTTCAGACAACCATTCCAGCTTTTCAAAAGTCTGATTTCTCAGTTACCAGACGTTTCAGTGATTTCCTTGGCCTCCATGATAAGTTGACAGAAAAACACCTGATGTTAGGACGCATTGTACCACCAGCTCCAGAGAAAAGTGTCATAGGTACTCTGACGTTTATATCCTGTAATTGATTTCTAATAATTTTTGTTCAGTTGAGGACATTTTTTCATATATGCTTTGTAATGCTTAGAGGACCATTCCCACATACATTTGGATCGATCTATCTCCCTGGGAAGTCTCACTAAATTGCTATCAATGTAACTGTCTCAAATGTCTGTCACACCTAGTAAAGCTGTTAAGGGGTAATTATCTTTACCTGCTAGCTGATTCGGTAGGCGTGACAGACATTTAAGCCAGTTAGTTGATGGCAATTTAGTGAGTCTCCCCAGGGAGTTAGACTGATCCAGATGGATCGATCTAGGCATGGGAACCCAGTCTATGTGTCCTTAAATTTTAATTTAATTTGATATCTTTACAAGTTAAAATGCTGTCAATATTGATGAGTTCTTACCTGCTAATGAACAATAGGTTGAATGCACTTAACAATCAGAAATGTCTTATTTATTTATTTCATTTCATTTCATTTTTTTTTTTTTTTTTTTTTCAAAAATTATATTGAAAATGGAATCATTTTATATTTTAGGTATGACAAAGATAAAGATGTCCAAGGAAGACCAGGGTTCATCTGAATTTGTGGAAAAAAGAAGAGCTGCATTAGAAAGGTATGGGTATTACCAGATTTTAGGGTAATGCAATTGGTCATATTTATTAGGCAACTTGTATTCTGTATTAAGCAGAGTTGTGATCTCGATAATTTTCTCTCAGTCGTCAGCTAAGCCAATATGTCAATGTTAATAATAACTTTTGAACTGGGATGATAAACATGTTTATGTTATGAATGAATTCTTATCATTCCTTGTGTATAGATACCTGAATCGCACAGCAGCACACCCAGTATTGAGAATGGATCCTGATTTCCGAGAGTTTCTGGAGCTGAATGGGGACCTTCCCAAGGCCACTAATACATCAGCTCTGAGTGGGGCAGGAGTGATGAGGCTTTTTAATAAAGTTGGTGATGCCGTAGGAAAGATAACCTTTAAAATGGACGAGACTGATCAGGTGATTAGATCCGTTATCTTTGGTTAATATAGCTTTAATTGTGAGTCGTGAATGTTCCTGAAGTCGGTTGTATGTATATAAGGCTGGCCAGCGACTCTAGTAATGTGTTAGAATATGCTGAACATTTATACAATGTCACTCATACAGCCCTCTTGTTTATTATGATGCGACAATTATAATAGCAGGTTTTGCAGACATTTTCTTTTACCTTTTGCTTGAGTTGCTCAGACACTTGTTTGCAGCTTTTATGTTATGCTTTGTGTGGATCTTTTTTTTATGTAAAGGCAGTGTGCAGTGAAAGAAAAGTGTTAAAAATTGTGCTTTTGTTTGAAAAGTTGCTGATAGTTATTTTTCATATTGTTTTAGGTTCATTAACAATATTTCATGATATTGTGAGTCAGACTAACTAATTGAGGTTTATGCAGTATTTGTATGTACTTTTAAACAGTTTATTCTTAATCTTTTAAATATTACCCCAAAAAAGTGATTTCTGTAAGGGGACAGTTTATATTGTTGTGAAGGACATGTAAAGGTAAAGCTATACACACATCTAGATTTTATGGTTCTTCCCAAGTGATCAATGTAATGTGTTATGTATCATGATTTTGAAATTCATACTCTGTTACATAGCCTCATTTTGAACTGCCCTGGTTTCTGAGTGCTTATCTTTGCCAACCTATCCTCCCATTTGAATGCTCTCAGACGGATTTTGATTTTCAGGTAATAGGATTGTAGCATGCTTTTTTCTATTCAATTTGGCAATGTCTTGCTGTCTCTTCAATTTCTTCAAGCTACATTACTGTAAAACCTGTTCAGACATGAATGTTTGTCTTGTCAACAGCAGTTAAAGTCCTTCTAGAACTTCATTTTCTATATCAATGTACTCTTCTCTTTTGGTAAAACTATCATGTTGTTTCTTTATGTTCTTTTGCCAGTAGGAACAGTTGGCATTGTTACAACTTTCCTATCCTCAACATAACTTGTTATGTATGAGTTTTCAGCATGAGTCAGTGTAAGTCCAGTTTCAGAATCAAAAATTTGATTTTGATTTTTTAATGACAAATAATATTGAGTATTCTTGTAGCTTTTGAACAAGATATTTATTTTTTGATATTTGTCTTACAAAACTTTTTTTTATCAAAAAGTTTTATAGTTTTCTTCTACAGGGCATTAGTCAGGCAACCATTCAGCTGTCTTTTGAATTCAATATTTCAATTTTGGAGAGCCATTCTATAGATTTATATTACAGGAGGATAGGGAGTCTCCACAGCCTCATTATGAGAATGAATTTATAGGAGTCCCTATTCCTAAACCCTGGCTAAACACATTTACAAAAATGTATTATTCTTTAAAGACTGTTTTCCAGACTATTATATTGCAAAAACAAAATTTATGTTGGTACATCTAATCAACTTGTAAAAATTCTGAAATGATGAGAATGATGGTTGCATGGTAGTTATAATGTAATCTTTTATTTTCCTCTTTGTCATTAGAATGTTAGAAAACGGTTTCCCTGTCTATATCTATGTGGTGCAGATGTTTTATTTTATAAAGTCATTTGTAAAGAGAAGAGCTGGAATAATAGAAAGGCATTTATTATTGAATAATAGGACAATATGGTAAAGAAACTTAAAGGTTTTTTAAAAGATGCTTTAAATGTGTTGTAAAAACTTATTTTCTGAATCAGATATTGCTTGCTTTTTATTGTTCTTCTTTCTTTGAGTTCTACATTGATGTTGCACTTTCTACTTAGTATTTTTTACATAGCTGTTCAAGTTTGCCTGCTCATTGACGTCAATGTTTTCATAGCTTACAGACCCAGGTGTTATTATCAGGCTATCTGATTGAGTGTTTTTCTGGTATAGCACATTTTATGTAGGATGATTGATGTGACACTTTCAGGTTATGTAATATCTGATAAAATATGACGTGTTATCTTATGTAACATGTGTGAACTACAGTGTATCTGGGAACACGTCAGCATTATGAGTACATTTATATTGTAGTTGAAATTGGGTGCCTTGAGGGATATATATGTATATTCCTGTGTAAAATCATATCTGTATATATTATATATTCCATGCTATTTCCATGAACCCAATACATGTACTTACTGCATGAGTCACGCACTTTTGATGTTTTAATTATTCAGTTGAGACAAATAAAAGATTCTTGACTAAGATAACATTTAACTGAAGATTATTTAGTATTTGCAACAATACAGCTGGGCAGCCTTTTGTATAGAGTACAAGCATAAATAGCTTGCCTTTTTTTCAGTGAACACTATATATAAACAAGTGAAACGAAATTTTAACTTACTGTTTTTGTGTTTTTAGTGGTTTGAAGAGAAACAGCAGCAAGTGGAGAGCTTGGACACCCATTTAAGAAAATTGCATGGAAGTGTAGAAGCTTTGGTAGTTCATAGAAAAGGTGAAGTCACACCTTCATTAGTTAAAATTTTAAAATAAAATATCAGTGAATTTTTACACTGTAGCGAATACTTTATAACTATATTAGTTTGGACTTTTTTTCAAATGTGTATGTAGATTATAATGAAGGTTTTATGTGCACTAATCTTCCGGGAGAACATTTCATAAGAACTTTGGGTTTGAATAATACAGGGAGCTGGATGCAGCAGAATGTGAATAGTGGTGTTATGTGCTAGCAGGTTTGCCTGTACATTTCATATCGGAGAAGTTCAGCATGTACCAGAAAAACATCTTAATTTAGAGATATACGACCTAAGAATCAATGATATTTTTCACCCACTAGATTTGTCACAGATGACTGGATCATTCGCCAAGAGTGCTGCCATGTTGGCTAATGCAGAAGAGCACACGGCGTTGTCTCGTGCAATTTCCCAGCTGGCAGAGATTGAGGAAAAGATAGAGCAGTTGCATGAAGATCAGGCCGACACAGACTTCTATGTATTTGCTGAGCTTCTGAAAGACTACGTAACACTTATAGGAGCTGTCAAGGTGAGTAGCAGTTGTTTGGAACTTGGGTCGCCACATGCAGTTGCTTTTTTTTTTCTTTTTTTGACCATATACACTGTATGGAAAACTGTGTTAACGAAAATGACTTCATTTTACATGTGAGTTTTGGGTTAAATCCTGGGAGACGTCTTTTAGTTAGAACACCATGTAAACTTAGCAAGAAAGAGAACTACAAATGTTAGATCCAGTACTTTGACTTTTTGTATAATGACAGAAAAAACATCTTCAGCTAATTTGTTGAGATGGGCGGATAAAAAATATTATGCAATGTAATCATGAATGATTATATTTGTGTATGCAATTCACTTTGTTTTTAGCTGATGAAAGTTTCTGGAAAAGTAGATTGGACTGCTATTATGTTCAGTATTATCATGATGTATAGACGTGAGATATCAATGTAATCAATTTGATTGAGCCAATTAGATTTCAGTCAAATGATATTTTATCTATGGATACACATAGAATTACAGGGAAAAAGATAATGAATAAAAAATATGTCGATGTTTTTGAACATTCAAGACTTATTGAAAATGCTTTTAGCTCATCAACCAATATATTTAAGCATGCCTTTTTTCCAATTGATATGGAATATGTTTGGTATTTAAGCCCTTATTCTCTTATGATTTAATTGATCCCAGCATGCAGTATAAGTTCAGATAAAGTTCATTTACACATCCTTTAACTGTGACCCCATTCTCATAGACACCATCGGTCTATGTAGATCAACTCTGGAGGGACTCTCGCTGAGTGCAGTCAGCTCAACATATAAAAATGCCTCCTCCTGGTGTTAAGAACAAGAAAAGCCAGTGATTACACGAGTACGTTGGAAACAAGAAGCAGCGTGTTATTCAGCTAAGTTGATTGGACTTGGTGAGAGTTCCCACAGTGTTTGATTGATCTACGTAGGTGGATGGTGTCTATGGGAATGGGGTCTAAGTCTCTATAGAATATATCAGTATCAAAATGTCAGTCTTAATAGATCATTAAATGGTGATATTGTTAAACCCGTTCAATGATTAGAGCATGGAATTTGACTTTTTGCATGTATGAGTATTATATGATGTCTTACATTGCAGTTTACTAACTGCTGCTCATTGATACAGACACACTCAAATCACACTGCTGTATAGTAATGTAGCATTTATGAAGATATATGTTGGTAGTTTGAAGTGAGGCCCACCTCATGGGAATGCCAGTGAAATAATCACATTGAATGGAATAGCTTGGGAGCAAATAAAGCTACTAGCTCGTATGTAAATATATCATGAGACAGTTACTGCAGTTAATCCCAGTTTATTATATTTTGATGGCAGCTGTAGGTAGGGATCTGTAGGGAGGATTTTAAACCTGATGATCTCCATATTTAGGTTTCCTGTTGTTGTTATCATCATTATACAAGTATATAAACAAGTTTACAGAATTTAGGAAATATCTAATAAACTGTGTAAATGATTGAGGAAGGTTTTGTGGTATCTTCACCAATGGTAAACTAATAGTTTTATCATTAAATTTATATATTTGAATGTAGAAGGTAAGGTATTAGATGTATATTGTTTCTGAGTTTCTCAGAGGATTGCATAGTTGACCATTAGGAAATTATTGATAAATAATTAATTCACACACTGTGATTGCAATATATTGTAACCACCTTCAAAAGCTGTGCGCTCATTTTTTTTTTTTTTTCATTTATTTGGTTTATGACAACAATGATTCACTTTTTATTTTCATCAAATGATGAGTAGAAAGCTGAAGGCACCATTAAGCAATTTTGCCACCTGCACAACTTCAGTGTTGAGATAGAAAGTGAACATTGATGTGTGTTATGGGCATACATTTATGCATAGCTTTGTGAAAAACTCCTGGCAATCAATTACAGCTGCCAGTATATGTCTAGCCACATGGGCTGGTAATGCATTATTTTCCCACTCTAATTTTAGTCCATAATGAAGCTTAGGTTCTACAATGTATTTACAATTGCAGCTAGGATCAGATAATGTGAATGTTAATCTATCGGTTTCATAAAGATGTAATGTATTTACTCTAGGTAAACTTAATTTCCCTTTTTAATGGAATATTGAGTTATACATGCTTTTGATCAATTCAGGCAAATTCTGAGCGCTTGACAGATGAGCTGAAATTGAATGAAAACAAAAGATGTCTTCATGTCAGAATTTGTAGAACCAAAGTTGGTGCTTTATATTCATTGCTTATTTTGTGCAGTAAGGTGTCCCTACAATAATGAAGCCGTTCGACAAGATTTCCAGATAAGAAAGAAAAATAACATCATGGAAAATTGGTTTCTTGTATTAAGTATTATCAAAGAGAAATGAAGTAATAAACTTTAGTCATGTACCCCATGGGTATTAGATGTTAGGCCATCTGATCAATGCAATATGGGGGAAAATTTCAATAATACATTCCCAGCATATTGGTTTTCATGCTCAGTTGTCTGAAGATGTGATGGTTAGGTGTATACTGTCAAAAGCTGTCATCAGGATGTGAACACTTGACATAATGGCATTATATGCTTGGGCTGATTCAGTCAGCTTGGGTGTCAACACAATGTCTTTGGCAGGTTTTTTTTTTTTTTTTTTTTCCCCCTGCATCTGTGGGACTCACTTTTCTAGTGAAAGATTTCTAGTCTGAATTGATATTCTGCAGCCTCCAAAAAATAACAAGATAAATATATTAATTAATAAAAATGAATAAGCACTAAGTCATTAATAGAGTGAGGTTTATGTTGGATATCCTTAGTAAGTTGTAGTGACCATAACTAAAGATTTTATCTCTCAGTTTTGCTGAAGGAGATTGTCTACAGTCACCTCCCTTATGTTGATTCTGTTATTTAATACACAAGGTATATTTCGTAATTATAACATTATTGTTGTTATTACTGATATAATAGAAATTGATCGGTAAATATCAATAAAGTTAATTTTTTTTAATAAAATCGTTTAAGACACACCTTACTGTTTGCCATCAAAATAGAAGGGGGTCATTTGTTTAAATGCTGATTGCCTAATTGATTGTGCAAATATGTAAAACAAAACTTTCAATTTTCTCAGAAGCTATGATTAAAAGATATTTTTATAGAATCCTGATGAAAAATGCATGAACAGCAGTTATACACGAAAACAGTTTAAAACATTTAAAATGACCAATTAGCCTTTAAGTTAATCGTACCACACAAAGTCAGTTAATAATACCCCACTGGGTTTTGTATTCTGGTGTTTGCTGGCAGTAGGATATTACACACTTCACTAATTAAAAGTATTCTCTGCAGATTAAGATTTCGTTTGGTTTGTGTCTTATTGATTTCAGCATGTTTGAAACGCCTTAAGTACACACAGACAGGAACATTTGGATTGTGTATTCCTGCCTGTTCACGGCTATTGGGTGTGTTTTAAATAGGCAGTTGGCAAGAAATGTATTTAAAGAAAAAATTTTCTTGCTGTGCAGGACAATATTTTCCTCGTTTTGACACTGTATTTGTTGTTGTCATTGCGGTCACTATAGTTTGTTTTCCTCTAGGTAGTTTGTAGTGCCATATTTGATCAATGTAAATATTTTGTTTTGGCAAAAACTTGTATATTTTAATAAATATTGAAGTGTAATGCTGAAACCTCTACAAAGTACATAAACAGTACATTTAGAGTTTCTAATACAAGAAATGCATGACAAGTATAAATGTAAAGGACATGTTGATTAATTTTTTATTTACTAGATATGCTTGAACAGTGGTAGTTGAAAACTCTTGTAAAACTTTGTATGTTAATTGTTTGATGTCTTGCAATTGCCTGTCACAGTTTAAAATGTAATTTTCTTAATTTGTAATTGATTGCCATTTCAGGATGTTTTTAACCAGAGAGTAAAGGTCTATAAAGCCTGGAAGGAGGCCGAATCAATGCTGAACAAAAAAAGAGAAGCCAAGGTGAAACTGGAATTAGCCCACAAATCTGACAAAATTCCACAAGCTCAGTCAGAAATAGAGGAGGTTTGTTTGTATTTTGCCTAGCTTATTCTCTTAACTTTCATTCATGATAATGTGAGTCATAGTCTCTGCAAATGATCTCATTACTAAATACTTTAAGTCTTGGTTTTTCTTATGATAGCATCAAGCATTTTTTCTCATGGTTAGGTGGCAAAGATGCAATACATGTTCATGCAGTTCAGCAATATTATTATTATTATTATTGTTGTTGTTTTACATAAGAAAATTTGTTCTTTTCTTGAAGTTTGACATATGTTATGTGAGCATCATGTTTCATTTCAGTGGGAGGGAAAAGTAGAAAAAGGTCAAGAGGACTTTGAAAAAATATCAGAAAATATCCGAAAGGAGGTGGCCCGCTTCGACAAAAAGAGAGTGCGAGATTTTAAGATAACTATAATCAACTATCTTGAAACTCTTATGAATAATCAGCAACAGGTTTGTTATTTTCCTATGAATAATCAGAAACAAAACTTTTTTTTTAATTCTAACCAGTAAAAGTTTAGAATAAGCATCTTCAAAAAAAAACAAAATTACTTGATACAAAGTTAAAGCTATTGATTCAAAGTTTGATGGAGAAATAATTGTGTATGATGACAGTATTCATTGATCAGTTATAAGCAAGATTTGTACACAACCTGATAATGTTCTTCTAAGCATTCTTTTTAATAAGATGAAACATTGTTGATGGGACAAATGTTAGTGAATCAATGAAAAGAGAAATTTGGAACTTTTTTCATTTTCTTTCAGCTGATCAAGTACTGGGAAACATTCCTTCCAGAAGCAAAGGCAATTGCTTGATAAAAGTAGGAATTGGAAAGAAAGACAAAAATAAACAGAGACTGATCTTTGTTTGACACTTGAAGAGACTTTTAAGTATCATTACTGTACATAACTATGAAATATTATTGGCACTGAAATCATGTCAATCTGCCGTTGTTATTTACCCATCATTGAAAATGAATATATTTACCCATCAGAAGTCGTGAGATTTTGAACAAGTGTTTAAGGAATAAATTGCCAGTTAGGAAAACTCTTGCAAAGAGAAAATATGTATGTTCATTCATGTATGAATCTTTAAGTAGATGCTGCACATTGAAATGTATAACAGTAGTTCAAACCTGAGACAAATTGAATGTAAATCTACTTTCCACTTTAAGTTGTATCGCTTAGCGTAGACATTGCTGCGGTTAACCTGATGAATGACTTAATGGTGGAGCTGATTGACTGTTCATCAAATTTATTATCATTTGGTATAATTGAGCAAAGATGTAAGATATGATAAAGATATGAAAAAGTTATTTGTGTTTCAGTGTTGAAGTACCCATATTGCTGGCTTGTCCTCATATATAAAGATGTTCTGTTTCATGTCTTTGTTAAGTTTTTGCCAGCTTGTTAAATGTGCCTTCACTGTTGTTTCTTTCTGTTTATAATTCTACTTTGAGTGAGAGCTTCATAAGTATGAAATATAAACGAAACAAAACAAAAGAATTTATAAATGAAAAAATTTGTTCGAGTTTCATTTGCAATAATTAAAAAAGAAGAGCAAAATAAGACAACACAAGATAAGTTAGGAAAAAAACATTGGCTTTGTAGGTTTTGTTAAAGGTCTGAAAAGTGTCGAAATGGCTTTGTTAGTTATTTGCATATAGTGTATATATACATCACGTTGCGGCACTCTCTAGGGCTGATGGCTCCGATTAACTTGAAATCAAAAGGAAGAAAACCCTATTAGAATAATGAAGTTATGGGCAATACCATTATATGGTTTTAGAGAGCTTCGGCTTCCGTCTTTACTTGAAATTGTTAAATCAAATTCGACATGCGCTTCGAAATAGATACCAAAGTCTAAAATCAATTCTTTCTCTTGCAAAACTTTAGAAACGACTATCTGATAATTTGCACATTTCTAAATTTAAAGCTTGCACAGCATGTCGTCCCAAGCAGTATGAATCCCTATAGTTTTGACATATTAAAGGGGAACTTTGACTGTAATGGATTGAACCTCGCTTACAATGTGATCCGTGTTCCACTGGGGACTACTTGAAAATATCGTGCCATTAGTGCGATTAATTTTAAGTCACAATATTGCCTGATGGAGCGTCCATATCAGACTGCCACTCCCAGCAGAACTCGCTACGGGATGCTCTCTTCAGGGAATTGCCGAATATGCAACTGGTTGCCCATATTACAGTAAAGATGTCGTGTGAGTAATTGGAAACCAATGTAATGGAATTTCTACATTGCTTTAATCTGAACAAAAATTTTCAGAAGAAAAAAACAATAAATCATAAAATGAACAAAAATGTTGATTAAGAACTACTAACCATAATCAATTGATAAAGAGTTATCATCTTGCCCGATAATGGGTTGGTTACACCCGTGTTCTTGTGAACGTTGGAATTCTTCTGCAAAACCCAGCCTTATTATACTAGTACATCTGTACGTCTCTTATTATTTTACCATTTTAGGCTCGAAAACCTGGCGTGATTAGGTCTATAATTCATGTTTCTTGAGATGATCACTTCTAACAGTGTAGGCTAGATGCCACGTCTGGAACTGAACAGAAAACGCTTGAGGCAAGAAAAATCCTTTTGATGTCCAAAATATCACAATCGTGATGGATTGATGCTTTTCAGTTCCTGGCTAATATCTTGTATCTACCCTATACCAGATTTGGTACCTTTATCGTGTTGTATGTTTTCAGCCTCTTATCCTATCCCATCAATAAAAGCATCTATTCTATATCTGAATATAAAGCAACAAGCTCCAAAGCAGGTTAATTGTAGTTTTGTCTAGTTCAAAGAGAGTGCAATAATTTCATTTTCCGAGGCATTCAAATCTCGGCTGTTTAATTGACGTATGCATCAATTGTGAGTACATTTTGTTTAAACAGCCCGTTATATTACTTGCGGACTTGGCTCGTGAAATTCTCCTAGGAAATGAAAATTTGTTTTGTTTCTTTAGGATTTTGCTTTTCCCTTCCTCCTTCACAATGACAGTGTACCTTTGTATTCAAATCCCCATCCGTAAAAAAAGAAGAATGACACCGTCTGTTGTATGCATGTATAGATTTCAAATTGATCTTATTTCTAAAGCTACAATGACTGACTA
Source organism: Lingula anatina (assembly GCF_001039355.2). Next base: position 1,760,352 of record NW_019775413.1, on the reverse strand, counting down.
TACAATAAATACTTAAATTCCACCGAAACGATGAAACACTACGATATGCAGGCATGTACATGTTAAAACAAATATGTGGAGTGTTATAAAACTCCGTGTCATAAACTCTATATTTAATTCTTTTTGTATTCTCCGAGATATTTTGATTGCGTTTTTTAATCTATATAATAAGCAATAAAGACAGACGTAAAGTAGCTTACTTGATCACATGTCGATAATATTTCAAAGTGAATGAGTTAAAATCTGACAACTGTGATACTCGGAAAGAAAAGAGTTCAGTCTTCATAACACCACATGTAATTCCCAACAAAAACAATTATATATCTTACAAAAGACATTTTTTAATAAAAAAAAGTTAATGTCTAAACTTCCCTTTTCCTCGATACTAAAAATATTAACTTTTCAAATACTTTATCTTACGTTGATTCTAACCTGGTCAATTCCCGTTTATCCCAGAAGACGTCAGACTACCGTTTGCAACGATCGTTTTCAAACTTCGACATTTGGCATGATACAATAGATATTACAATAGGGTACATTGGTTTACTGTGTGCAAATGAGTTCATAATACTTGTTGCTACATCAATTTACTATTCAAGTTACAATAAAGCATGTCACAACCGCGTGGCCAATGATACACGTATATTAGACTTCGAAACATTGTCTGATTGACTCTAAATTCAGTACCACTGTATTCCCTTAATCGTGAGCCTGTGATGAGTCAAAACCTTAATTCACACAAGCCGTAACCCCAGTAACTCTAGGATAATTTCATCAATTTAATAATAACCATATGCAAAAAAATATACATGATTTTGGGCGTGTGGCTTTCACATGCTCAGTTTTGTTAACGGTAAAGTAAACGGATCAATAAACTAACAAGCTATTTGTTTAACGATAGTAAGATGGGCGCCTAAAGGCCCGACTTGTTCTGAAACAAATGGAGCACCGTGAGTCGTAAAAGATTGCATATCTCCTTCTGTAACAATAATCGCACATCATGAATTCCACTGGAAAGCGTTTGGTAGGCTGTTCAAGGTGGTCTTCGTCCGAGACATCGCTTCTCTTATAGTAGGGGATGATGTTTTGGTTGAAAACACAACCTTGCCTGCACAGAGACGGGTTATCACTGGCTAGGCAAACTCTGAAGCAGTCCCGTCTAGAAATGTCCCTTTTATCGGGTTCGTCTTCTGTCGGTTCCAAATTGGTGTCCCAAACACGCTTTCCCGCGCTTTGAAAAGGTATTACCCCAACGCCTCTCTGGGAGCATCTGGTCCAGCAGCCCATGTCATGGCTTCTGTACATACATAAACGGCAATCAAAGTACGGGCGCATGAAGGCGTCTGTGGACAATGGTAAAACGCAAAGGACCATGGTGACCACGAGAAAGTGATGAGGATATTGGTTCAGTAATTGGCGTAATTGGTCCATATTTGTACAGATGATGCACCTGTGGTAAATAAAGAAAAGAATTGGTTAGTTATTGTTAATGCTGAACGGTGGTATAAGTAAATATAACGGAGAAAAGTGACAATTGATGAGCAGTAGATATGTTTTATTTGGTAGAGCTGGAGCCTTTCAAGACATTTGCGTAAACTTTATGGTAGTAATTTATTGTTCGGGTCCTCTGCACTGTTACTGCATGTACACGCACCGACTCTCTCTCTCTCTCTCTCTCTCTCTCTCTCTCTCAGGGCCGGATTTTTGTGTAAACAGACTCAGTACATGCTTTGGGCACCATGGCTGAGGGGGCACCAAACCGCCAGAGTACAAAATAGATGAGAAGGGGGTAGGTTTTTTAAAATTGAAAAAATGATATCTGAACTGTAGAGAAAAAGATCAAAAAGCAGAAGTAGGCCCCCATGTATGAGTGGTATACGACAATCGGATTTTTCCTGATTTTTAAGTGTAAAGCATGCTTGCCACAAGTTACTTGTTCTGGTATGGGGGAACCATGATGCTGAGAGTGTTTAGGGCACACCCTGAGCTTCAGAGTCATATTTGAAATAAATCTGTACACTATAGCATACCCTTGCCGTTTCAAGTTATCTCTCAAAAGAGAGGCCACCTCTAGACCTGAATCTGGCCCTCTCGTATAAAACTGGGTTCCCATACCTAGATAGATCTAACAGGATCGATCTATCTCCAAGGGGTTTCTCGCTAAATTGCTTTCAGCTTAAGAGGCTTAGATGTCTGGCACACCTACTCAAGCTGCTAAACGATGATTAATTACCCCTAGCAGATTCAGTAGGCGTGAAAGACATCTTAGCCGCTTAAGTTGATTGCAGTTTAGCGAGAATCCCCTTGGAGATAGATCGATCCACGGTTAGTACGACAGAGTCTGGGAATGGTCCCTAATAAGCCAATGTTCTTGCAATCAGTAACCAAACTGCGACCATTGAGTCACAATGATGTTTTCTCATAACAATTTTCATTACGGTTTGGAATAACAAGCCTAATAAAGAAAAGAAACCATTTTAATGAGCTTAGCGTTTATATTACCCATACGTTTATGGTTATTTGAGAAGAAATATCAAGACCCTTCACGTCGTGTCATTTTGGTAAACCACACACATTTAATAACGGATTTATAACCTTTAGCGATCATGCATAGTAATTCTACCCCAGCAAGTGTTTAATCTTCGCACTGACACGCGAATATCCCCTTTTTGTTCATTATTTTCGGAGACCAGAGGTTGCATGACAATCAACACTTTCTTGAGAATCGTTCGCATTTTTCAATTTGATGTGCCAATAACGTAATATGATTGAGTAAATGGAGAAGTCAAGTGGTGTGGTGTTTGCATTTCGCTACTTTCATAAAAACCAGTATCATCTTGTAAATATGCAATTTCACAAATGCTTTTTCTTTTCCCAGAACTTTTGCCACGTTAAGTGGAGCAGGCTGTGAGAGGTTACACTGCAATTACGAAATGTTATACGGTGTCAGTACTCAGATCGTTGTGAGAATATCGGATTGCAGTTTTAAGTGGGCTTAATGGCTGTTTATATTTCTTTAATCTCAAAAGTAAAACATGACACTTTATTAATTAAAACATACATTACTAGAGATGTTATTGATCGTGCGGATATACGCTTTATTCAGTTTCAGGGGTGCTTTTCGATAAAATGGTTCTCTGACATATACCAGGTGACGTTATCTCACACGTAACTATTCGTTTTCTACAATAAAATCATATTTCATACGCTTTCATATTTCAATCAATTGTGTGAAGCAAACAGAAGAATATATTTTGATCTTGAAATAACCATTTTTTCCCTCAGAGCAATATCTTTATCACAAGTCTTCGATTCAATATATGGCACATCCCATTTCTATTACACCAATCAAAAAGCTGTGAAGATCTTGTTCATTGCGAAAGCAATGCATACTAAAACTCGCAAAATATTTCCAAGCATTGCACATTTTCCTTTAAGATAATGACAAAAGAATCAACAATCATTCGATTTTGAGGTTCGGTCGAAATGGATGCATTGTTTAAACTTCAGTATCTTGTATTCATCCCAAAGATTGCCCCATGTCACTGTACAGTTTGCGCAAAAACAATCAATAAGCTGAATGTTCAAAACGGCCACGATGGCTTTACCCATGGTGGCAATGAAAACAAAATGAAAAGAGCTGTCCAACTTGGACACTTTCATATTTTACTATAACAAAGACTTTAGTATAACAAAGATTTGGAATCATGGTTTGGAACATCTGTTTCTATGGTCTCGGTGGTAACAAAATGTATACTGATGCGACATCCATTGTTTCTAAAAATTAGGGGGAACTAATTAGTTTGCTGAATTTTTATATACATAAAACCTTTTAAGCACCTTTTTAAAAACACATTGTTGTATCTATTAGTATAATTCGATTTCGAAAAATAAAAAGAAAGGCATTTTGCCATTCCATCCGCTCTTAGCGAGTGCAGTATCTTTGGCAGACTAGTTTGTAAAATGGTCTTACGGAATTTCACTTTGGTCAATTTAAACAGCCCATTGATGAAGACAAAGTGCAAGTAAGATATTACTTCACAGAAAATGGTGCAAAGCCAAAAAGAAAAAAAAGAGAGAGGGAGACTAAGAAAACGTTGTTAAATTGAAACTTGACAGTACAACAAGTCCTACCTTGTATATATTTCCCACTCCTATTGTATTTTCCTAATTGACAACTCCAGGCAACTTTGAAGCATGCAAGCCGAACGCTGTAATAATATATAAAGAAATAGTTCCTATGGAAACGGGATTCACTTTCCAGTCGCAAAGTGGGTAGGCCCAAGAAGGCGGAGAGATGCAAACAGGCGACAACTGATTGACGTAAACTATTCACACAGACCACGCATTGCTGGCCAATCAGCCCGGATATTTGCAGAAGGCATTGGCTTTGTATACAATTCCTCAGAGACTCAAGACGGAAATGACATAGTGTAGGACATATTGGATGTTGAAAACCCAGAGAGATTTCTAACTGTTAGAAGGTTGAAAGTACAGCATTAACGTGGGAAACTCGTATCATTTTTTCACTTGAAGGAACTGCATCGGGCTAATATATAATTAGTGCAATGTGTAATTACAACAATTTAAAAGATAAACAGCAGGTCAAGTCATGTGTTTAGATAAACGCGTGGCACTCCCTACAGTCTATTAATAATCCATAGGTCGTCATACAGTTCCGGGTATCAGTTAGTAAACCCGGGGTGTGGCTTTCTTACACACTGGGATTTACGTTTCATATTGAAAATCCATAATGAAATAATAATGAAAACGACAACACCAACCTGGGCTTTATAATTAGTAGGTGCTTAATTGATGCAGCTATGAAATTACGCTTCATTATATATTTATCATTGCCCGTCAATATCATTTTAGTGCGTGATAAGGGAAACCCTAAAGGCTTCTGCTAGAGGACTCTGGAAACTCAACTCGCGGCTAATATCATGTTTTATTGATAGTTGAGAGGTGAGTTTCCAGTGTCCTCTCATACTTGGGTGACCTCTGACGAACATTTTTAACAGGAGATATGTGACAATACACAAACGTCGGTCAGCGAACTTAAGTTTCTCGCGTTACAAATTGTATTTCATATTATCACATCTGCTTAATGAACAGTGCACTCGTTAGAAACTCATTTCGCACCACCTGCCGCCATTTCCGACACTAAACATTGCCGCTATATCTGTGTAAAGTGTCAAATAATGTGACATTTAGTGAATCAGAAAGGCAGGCTAAGTCTAATAATATCCGTATGTTTACTATATCTCTTGGAAACTTAAGAGGTCTTTTGATTTTTTTATAATTCACTTTGAAAGGTATTTTGACATCTGTACACGGATAAAAAGTCCTTACCAACCATTGCTTTGAAGAGTCCCAAACTAAGGAATGCTTTATGATGAAATATTTTGAAGACAACCTTTACTCTTCATTAGTTTGACAGGCCCAAACTAGGCTAAAGATAGGTGAACAAACTACATCAACTTCCTGTATTTTCACTTCACTTGAAAATGGAAATCCTTCAATTTCATTATTGTGAAAGTACTAGTACAGTGATAAATCTCTGTAACCCCAACAGGCTAATGATATAGGGGAGGAATTATTTGCTTATTCTGCATCATTTTCGTCCATAAGAAAAGCCATACTCCTTTGTAGTTATTCCGAGCCACTGTTCGTAATGTCCAATGTCATGCAACTAATGTTGTTTAAAAGAATACATTATATACGCAAATTTTATAAGGTAATTGAAAAAAGATCAATTTACACAGTTTTCAAAATCGACATTTATGTGTTAAGGATATCGCCAGACGATTAACACGTTAATCACGCTTTGTATATAAGTTCATTTTGTATGTCACAAAGGCCTTTCAGATAGATGCATCGATGGTTAACTGAAAATGGCCAACTCTGAAAAGTTCATACAAGAGAAAGGGAGAAATTAATATTATTAATATTAATTGTTTTGCTTTTCTTTCAATTTCTCTAAGGAATTAAGACGGACATTGAAAAGATATAAAAATCATAAAATAAATAATACAACGTTCTGTTGTTGTTGTACCTAGGAATTTATAAAGGACAGTTACGTGAATTCCATTTTCCTTTTAGCACTCTATTAACGTCAAAACACTCTTTTAAAGACATGAAATAACAACCAACCTCGTTCTCGGAAAATTGCAGTTTTTAAAATTAAGTTTAAACCATTTGAAGACGGTGGAGTGGTTCTAAAAAACGCATATTCATGAGGTATGATTGAGCTTCGGCCTCAACAAAGGGACGGTATTTGTTTTCAATTTGATTAAAGAAAAAGAAACTTTTTATTAGATTTTTCGTCCAAACCTTTTAAGCGAATTGCGTGACGCGAAACCCAACCATTATTTGGAATTAACCAGGACTTGAGAAGTAGGCCTATCTGACACGCAGTGTTTGTGCAATCGTTTTTCGATTATTGGCTTCCTTTCTTGTGAACCATTATCATTATCCTTAATTCACAAAACAGAATGTAGGCGATAAGAAGTGTCATTTATAGGCCAAAAAATCTGCTTTTGAGGTTGTGTGGTAAATGCCGCCTTGTAAGTCTATTATAGATAGCACCTTCCGGCATGCCTTGATCATGTGTGATCATATATCGAGCTGAAAACATAACAGCAGCATCATTTTTTTTTTTATTTTTTGAATTCTGAAATATCAATGACAAACAGATCTCAAGCCGCTCCCGAACGGATATTGACACCTTTTTTATCGTCTCCTAAGCCTATTTAATCAAATAAATACGTAAGTATTGCAATCCGGTGAAATTCTCTGGAATGGCTTATTTACCTGTATGAAATTATCAATATAGAAACGAATTCCTGCCTTTGTTTATTGGAACGTCGTAATTATGGGCTCATATCTCCTAAAGTAACAGTAAAACCCAAGGCTAGTACGGGTTTGTAATTCACACCCTACTCGCCAACCATGGCTATTTTCATGATAATATCTTAGACTGGGTTCCCACAGATTTAGATCGATCCATCTGGATCGACCTTACTCTCTGGGGGTTCACGATAAATTGCTCTCAGCTTCCTTTAGTAGGCGGGACAGACATTTAAGCCAGTCGAGCTGACAGCAATCTAGTGAGACTTCCCAGGGGGATAGATCGATCTAAATATCTGTGGGAAATGTCTCTTAGTTACGGAGCTCGGAAACCGATAACTCACACCAATTTCGAAACAGGGAAATTGATAAATGATTGCCCACTTTGTGTGCAGAAGCGTCTGGTGGTTAATAGCCTACAACAGTAAATAAGGAATGTTTGTTCTATATGTATTGACCTTATTGCCTCAATATTAAGATAAGATTTTTACATAAAGGAAATGTCTTTATAACATTTCGAACCCCTTTAAGCATGTATGATGGGCTTGCCATCAAAACGGAAAAGGATTTAGTTATTTTGAAACACAAATCGAAAATGTGTGTGGCGTAAGGTTTATCTTTAAATTATGCCCGAGTCGGGTGTATGACGAGGTCTCTTTGGTTGAAAATAATCATTATGAGCTATACTACACATCAAAACGTGTAATATTTTCGAATAACTTTTAAAGTTCATCGCTTTACTACGACTGAGGTCATGAAGGAAAAAAATAACGATGGCGGGGCTGTAATAAACGTACGATTTACATAGTTTTCAAAATCGACATGTACGTGAATTCCATTTACTTTCTAGGCCCTCTAGATCTGTTGACACCAAAACATAAAATAACAACCAACCTCGTTCTCGGAAAATTGCACTTTAATATTAGTTTAAAACATTTGAAGTCAGTGAAGTGGTGTAAAAATGCATATTCATGATTGAGCTTCGATCTTTACAGAGGAAAGAGTATTATTATTATTATTATTATTATTTTTTTTTTTTTTTGATTAAAGAAACTCCTAATTAAAAATTTCGACCTAACCTTTTAAGGGAATTGCGTGACGTGAAACTCAACCATTATTTGGAATTGTGCAATCGTTTTTCGATGATTGGCTTCATATCTTATGAACCATCATCATTATCCTTAATTCACAAAACAGAATGGCCTTTATTTTTCATTTGCCAACTTTTTGCTCCAATAGCTGTTGTAGTTTCAGGGGCGGATTTAGGCCGTCTTCTGGGTCTTCCGGAAGACGGTCAGATTTTTAAGTTTACATTGACGGGTATCTAATGTTTTCTGTCGGTCAAAAATGGAGGATGGATTAAGACGGTCAAAAATGGAGGATGGATTAACAAAGATAATTTGGAAGACTGTCAGAAAATATCCCTGGATCCGCCCCTGAGTTTCACGTATTTTTCTTAATTTATCTTGGTTGCACTCATTAACCTACTAATATTATGGCAGTTATAGGCCTATAATAAGGGGGATGTTTGATTCTTTCCCTATTATTGGGTTTTTGTATCTTATTATTTTTCGTCATTAATAAATGATAATTTTCAATGTAGGCGATAAGAAGAAAAAAAAAACGGAATAATTACCGTAAATGTAAACCAATTGTGTCGAATTTTGAAAGCAACCTGCCTCTTTACATAAAAAAGGCACTCAGTAAATTTAAAGTAAAACAAAAATATGAAGTGGAACTTATGGGGCGAACGTCATGTGTCAGACAGCAACAGCGACGGCGACGACGCGGACAACAGACCAATCAGAAAAGTAAAACCAAAGGCTTGCACCAGCTTGTAATTCACACCCTACTCATCAACCGTGCCTATTTTCATGTCTTGGTTACCGAGTTCGGAAACCATCTCAAAACAGGAAAATTGATAAATGATTTGTGCGCAGAAACGCGTGGTGGCGAATACAACAGTAAATAAGGAATGTTTTGCTTTAAAAGTATTTAGCTTATTGCACTAATATTAAGATAAGATTTTTAGCTTAAAGAAATGTCTTTAAAACATGTCAAAACCCCTTCAGCATGTATAATGGGCTTGCCACAAATCGAAAATGCATGTGGCGTAAGGATAAATTATTTTTCAATTTTATCCATCTCGTACGTAGGCCTACGTAAAGTTCTCTTTGATTAAAAATGATATTGTTCTATGTTGCACATCAAATCGTGTAACATTCTGAATAACTTGAGCTTTGATCTTAACAGAGGAAAGAGTATTATTATTATTATTATTATTATTATTATTATTATTATTATTATTTTGATTAAAGAAATAGAAACTCCTAATTAAAAATTTCGACCTAACCTTTGAAGGGAATTGCGTGACGTGAAACTCAACCATTATTTGGAATTGTGCAATCGTTTTTCGATGATTGGCTTCATATCTTATGGACCATTATCATTATCCTTAATTCACAAAACAGAATGGCCTTTATTTTTCATTTGCCAACTTTTTGCTCCAATAGCTGTTGTAGTTTCACATATTTTTCTTAATTAATCTTGGTTGCACTCATTAACCTACTGATATTATGGCAGTTATAGGCCTATAATAAGGGGGATGTTTGATTCTTTCCCTATTATTGGATTTTTGTATCTTATTATTTTTCGTCATTAATAAATGATAATTTTCAATGTAGGCGATAAGAAGTGTCACATATAAACCAAAAATTCTGCTTCTGAGGTTGTGTGGTAAATGCCGCCTTATAAGTCTATTATATCCCTTGATCATGTGTGATCATATATCGAGCTGAAGACGAAACAGCAGCATTTTTTTGTCGAAAGCTAAAATATCAATGAAAAACAGATCTCACGAACAGATATCGCCTCTTTAGCTTATTTAATCAAATCAATAAGTGCGTCAATCCGGTGAAATTCTCTTGAATGACTTACTTACCTGTACGAAATTAACAGGAAACAAACAAATAAATACTTTTGTTTAGTGGAATGTCGCTATTATGGGCTCATATCTCCTAAAGAAACTAGACAGCAGAGCTGGCAAATATACAGACACCATACAGGGAACAAGGCAGCAAAGCTGACAAATGTTCAGATATTACACAGAAAAAAAAGTGCACCAAATAATGTTTTTGCCAATTTTGATGCACTGTTACATATTGCTTTAAAGAAGCATAACCACTCTTACCCTCTTCCATTATGTACGACAGGTAACATGAACATTGAAAAACTATCTAGTGATTCATGGGATGTAAAAGCTACTGCAAATGCTAATGTGTGAAAAAGTGAAAAAAAATCACAAAAAAAAAAAAAAATAAAAAAAAAAACGGTTTGGCAGTTATGGGACAAACGTCACCAAAAATTGTGAAAAAAAAAAGAATAATTACCGTAAATAACTTTCGAAATCAACCTGCCTCTTTAAACAAACAAAAACATTCAGTGAATTTAAAGTAAAACAAAAATACGGTTTGGAACTTATGGGGCGAACCTTACCAAAATTGTGGCCAAAAAGAAGAAAAAAACAACGGAATAATTACCGTAAATGTAAACGAATTGTGTCGAATTTTGAAAGCAACCTGCCTCTTTACATAAAAAAGGCACTCAGTAAATTTAAAGTAAAACAAAAATATGAAGTGGAACTTATGGGGCGAACGTCATGTGTCAGACAGCAACAGCGACGGCGACGACGCGGACAACAGACCAATCAGAAAAGTAAAACCAAAGGCTTGCACCAGCTTGTAATTCACACCCTACTCATCAACCGTGCCTATTTTCATGTCTTGGTTACCGAGTTCGGAAACCATCTCAAAACAGGAAAATTGATAAATGATTTGTGCGCAGAAACGCGTGGTGGCGAATACAACAGTAAATAAGGAATGTTTTGCTTTAAAAGTATTTAGCTTATTGCACTAATATTAAGATACGATTTTTAGCTTAAAGAAATGTCTTTAAAACATGTCAAAACCCCTTCAGCATGTATAATGGGCTTGCCACAAATCGAAAATGCGTGTGGCGTAAGGATAAATTATCTTTCAATTATATCCATCTCGTACGTACGTCAAGTTCTCTTTGATTAAAAATGATAATGTTCTATGTTACACATCAAATCGTGTAACATTCTGAATAACTTCTTAAAGTCCATTGCTTACTTTGACCGAGGCCATGAAGTGAAAAAAAAAAAAAAAAAAAACGATGGCGTGACTGTAATAAACGTCCGATATTCTTCCTCTAATATTTTTGCTAAACACCATTGCACACGAATGCGTAGGCCCTTCACTTCCTTCACAAGCCCGATTTTATTTCCTCGTCTAAATTTCTCACACTACGTTGCTGTGTTCTGAATTCAATCTTCTATAAATGGAAAAAATGTTGAGTCTTCGTAGTGAAATCGGCATTTTAATTCCAAGTAATTGTACGGATTTATATCACGCGATTTACATAACAGGACAGTTTACGAATTTCAACTTAATAATTTTCTAGTTTCTCATTAAATTTCAATTCTATCAAAGTTCAGGAACTTACCCACCTTTTACCTTACGGAAAATAACTTGTAACTTTCAGTGCATTGTTTTGGTGATTAAATTTATAATAGGATACATCTACAGATGTCCTTAGGATAAAACATCCCGGATCCGACTCAACATTAAATGGAATTAACAATCAAAATTTATGATTGAAATTACAATTGAGGAAAGGCAAGTAGTTTAATCGTCAATTGACCCAATTTTGCAGTCTATCCCAAGTCATTATTGAGAATTTCCACAGATATAAATACTTAAAGCTCAGAGGTATTTTTTAAATCTTGGTAAAACAATTTATCCCTTCTTTGGTGGGATCTCCCCAGGAGCTCTTTCAAGTCTTAAGTCAACACGCATTCTGACTAACAGAAGAACCATAACTTTATGAATTAGCAATGTATATTTACAAACTGTAAAACATTTTGACATTTTCAATGGAAAACCTACAGAATAATTTTTGATTTTAATAGGTCATTTGTGATGAGATACAAAATCTCTACTTGTCTACTATAAATGTATAAATAGTTTCTCCCAGTCCATGATGAATGATCTGGCCAAGTTATTTCTTTAAAACCATGGTTCTTTATAATCACCTTCAATAAATAACCCATTTGCAATTCCCACAGCTAATTTGACATTTCATCACCACTTCCTCCAGGGTTATTTTGACGTTTATTTGCAATATTATGTTATTTCCCACTGCAAAGTACAATTGCTTCCCAAAAATATTCACAGAAGACAATCCTGCATTACCCGATGGCAATTCCTCATGTATTCCCATGAGTAAAACATGATAAATCAATAACATTCTATAACAGTACAATACAAATATAACATGGACTTGGTTACTAAATTGTCATTATGAGACTTGCCTGTTATCAATGACCTATCATTTACTATCACTTCAAATCCATCACAAGTGCTTTACACCTAATTGTCATTTTTGCAATGATACCAACATTTGCATGTATGCACAGATATTATCTTTAATCTGGTTAAATTTAATTAAATAAAACTAGTCTTCTTTTACTATAGTGCATGAATTTGATTACCTGTAAGCTCTTTGAGACTTATATATATATATATATATACTTTTTAAATTATGCCACAATTATACCACTTGTTCTCAGCACACACATATTTCCACAATAACACTTCCAGCACTTCATCATTTGAATGAACGTCATGGATTGCCAAAACATCTGTATGTGCAGACATAGAAATGAGACGGACTCAAGTGGTATATTCTCTCATCAGATGTTTTAAGAGTGTAAACACTCCAAAATCAAAGAAATGATAAAATATTTATATATATATACAGAGAAAAAAAAACCCTACACCAGAATCTTCAAAGGGGCACAGTGCCAAGTCTCTGCATGTACATCCATGCTATTGACTTTGCCGCTTTATAAACCAGCTCCCTCCTGCTTATCCCACAGTACTGGACATGCCAGTCTGAGTGACTGATCTGGGGGTTTTTCCTATTGATAAGTTCTCCAACTGTCACAGAGAGACCTGACCACCGCAGGTTATAGTCGGCAGGAGTGAGGTCCTGGGCCTCTAAAACCAGGTCCACGGGTACTGGGGTGGCCTGAGTGAATGTCTGTAGGTCTATCTGGTGCCCTGGATCTCTTAGTAGGATACAGCCTACATCAAACCACCTAAAATACATACATACAACTTTTTTAAACATAGAAGAAAACCTTACTATTTCAGATTTTTAAATATATATGTTTAAAAAAGTTGAGTCTTGCTTTATGAAAGTAGAATGTACAATGACTGATAGCTCATAACAGAATATCATCAAAAATTAGATTTCCACACGAAGTGCTTCTAAGTGAAAAGTGACAATGATAAAAACTAATTGCTTAAAATGATAGAAACTGTTAACAAGGCACTTGTTTCGTGTAAGGACAGATTCTTTTGCACAATCAAGATGAATGAGAACACATTTCTAGGAGATCTCTTCGTCAAGAATGTGAGTAATTAAATCACACAGGGATATGTCCTTCTCTTGTAGTATTTTTTCTCATTCCAGGCCTAGTGTACCAGGTGCACTAAGTGACTTGTTCTGCAAGTGCCTTTGCAAATTAAGGGTAGTAAGTGAAAACAAATTTACAAAAAGGATATATGCACTAGGAATTCTTGCATCTTAAGAAACCATATTGGAAGAAGAAAAGAAGATTAAAATTGGCTTTTTTTTTAATAATCTGTAGATGAAAATATATACATGCACTGTTACAGTAGTTTTTCAATATACAGATTTGTCAAATATGGAGTAATAAAGGGCTGTCATATCAAATATATCAATATCACTGTTAAGAAAAGCTTAAATTATGCAAAACAGTATGCAAAGCCATAATTTTTTCACAAAAGCATAACTCCACCGTTAAAACATGTCTGGCGTTTGATCAGTTCATGACAAAATAAGGACCAATACGTAGTAACACATACTTGTCAGGCAACATTTCGACAATGAAGTTTTCAACAGAGACGGCAGGTTGTTTTTCGTGTATCGTGCCATTTCTTCTCAAATTCTGTATCCTCTCCTCTGCCCCTTTAAACCCAGCTGTATAGCCCACTGGCTGGGGTGCTATGCTTGGTTGGCTAGCCTAGAGAAAGAGGATCACTCCTTTAAGTATCATTAACATGGAAAGATTGAGGCAATTAGACACAGCCACAGTCTTGCTAATTAAACCGAAGGGAATCCATGGTAACAAAGGTAATATGTTGGACATAGATGTATTAATCATTTCTACTGCAAAATAATTATTGCAAATAATCATTTCAATTACATATTTTCTAGGTTATTCTCAGATACGAATGACGTTATATCCAAGAACTAAAACACTTGCCATCTCCTCCAGATACCAAACAAAATAATTGCTATGACACCACTGTTCTCTATAAGAATAAACTGCTTTTTCTATTCTAACCATTCTAACCTACCTTTCCTGTGACAGATGCTTTGCCAAACACCTCCAGGAAAGCATCCCTTACGGGTCCCACTTTGACATCTTTGTCCGAGGTGACAACAATATCTACATCTCCACTTGCATCTGAAATAATTCATACACCATCAACAAGGGTTAAACCCTCAATCAAAAAAAAAAAAAAAAAAAAAAAAAAAATCTTTAGACTGAGAACTTCATGTTACAACTGCCTTCACATACTTACATATAACTTGCTTCATTCCTGGATCTAATGTCGTTATCATAGACTCAACAGAACTCTGAAAATAAAATATTCATTGTTTAGAATACCACAATAAATATCCAAAATAATGTTTTGCCCCTTCAATTGATTTTAATCATCTTGAGTCGTCTCACTTCTCAGAGTTGATTTTTGTTGTACTACAGACCAACCTGTCATATGTTCTGACTGATGAAAATGATATCAGATTTTTAACTTTTTAGCAAACAAAGTTCACATAAAATTAACATTTAAATGTGTACCTTTTTCTTCTATCATAATTGTTTAGACTTTGTTTCTCACCTTTGTTTTCTCCATGACTTTGTGCATTATTTCACTGTTCTTAAACCAGCCAAATATCCCTCCACCCTCACTGCTACTTTGTTCTGAGCTAGACATCTGTGTCTGCTGTTCATCAGGGACATTGATGGATGCACTAGCTTCATGGGGCGTCTGCATGGGCCCTAATGAAATGGATTTTTATATTTCAGAATAGACAAATTTTGAGAAAAAGATAAAAATTATTTGATAGATCATATAAATTGCCTTTGTTTCAATCAATTTTTAAAAGCTTTTTTTTTACATTTATTTGGCATTCTTACCAATTCTGTCATAGTTTCAATTTTATTATTCCCAGAACTGAAAACTTACAATTTGAACACGTTCTATCTTAAATAAAAAATAAAACATAAATATTTGGGACCTTTTTTGTACAAATGACATATAAGCATTAAGTCAAGACCTTTTATAAGTAAAAAGTCTACTGGTCTCTCACCTGGAGCGGAGTAGTATTGTGCTGGGGATTGTGTTGGCACACCTGCTGCATTCACACTTGACGGCACAGCAGGACTGAAAGAAGGATACAAATTTAACCTGTTTGTTTTATCATAGATATTACCAGAATAATCACTTATTTAGAATACTTCATACACTCATATGCTGGATTATCTAGTGTGAAAATAATATTACAAACGCAGTGAAAAAGATAATTTTCATAATACATTGTTCATAATACATTGTCAAAACTTTTTCATATGTAAGTTGGTCCTAAGTAATTTGTCAAAGTGGCAGTTCTCAATATTACCTTGCGTTTTCATACTGCCCATATAATCGCATTCACTGAAGTTCTGCATATGCAGTGGCAATTGAATAATTGTGACAAATAGCAATACGTGAAAAGTAGAAATTATCACAAATACAGTTATTACCCTGTATTGGAGGACACTGCTTGTGATCCTTGCTGTGGTTCTGGGGTAATGGTAGGAGTAAAAATTCTGGGAGCTGAACCTTGGACTGCGGTAGCCTGAGAAGAAGGAGATACCTACATTTCAAAAACAACATTGAACTTCTTCCTAAATTCTAAAATTTATCCTAAAAATGACTGCCTACATTATCACATGTAGTTTATGTTACCCATAGGTCCTCACCTCAATTAAATAAAAAAAAAGATACATGGATATTAAGCTACTGCAGATTACCAGATTTATTGTAATAGCCATATATGTTACATACAAAAACTATCATTATAGTATATCTTGTGTTCCCATAAACTTATTGTACTCACAGGATCAATCTAACTTAGCCCGGATTCTAGCTAAGGCACAGACAATGCAAACCAACATAAACAACATCGTGGATTACAAAGTTTTCCCGACTTTACTCAAGTACTCTAAGTTATGAGAGGGCATGCAGGACATTTAAGCCAATTAAACTGAATGCAATTTACTGAGAATCCCTGAGGAGTTACATCGATCCAGCTAGTACAATAGGTTTATGGGAATGGTCCCTTACCTGAGGTGCTCCAGGCGCTCCTGTGGTTGTAAGTGCAGGTTCTGGTGGCACCAGTGCTGTCTGCCCTGGACTCACAAGACCTGCAGCAAACTGGGGTGGTAGCTTGGAAGGTGGGGCTATGGAGGCTCCTGGAGGTTTAGCTGGGGAGGACTTGGCACCAGCAGCTGAACTCCCTATGAGAATCAAACATGTTATATATTTTAAAATAAAAGCACAGATCGCCCTAAACTACAATGTGTTCCTGATAACATTCTACTGAAACCATTCTCTGGGACTTGTACATCTGGAAAGCTGCATTTTTAAAAGGCTAAATCAAATGTGTTTCTATTTTGTCTTTGACAGATGGTTTTTAACTTATTGTAGTTTACATAAACTAGCAGTTTGTAACCCCAGTATATTTTGAAAGAGGTATACTGTACCCAATGTCTCTGCTTAACAAATGATGGTTACACAAAATAGTATATATTCAGACAATTTTCAAAATATTTCTTAATGAAGATGCAAACTTATATATTCTTCTATAGGTAAACCTGGTGGTCAATTATTTTAGCTAGACCTCACTAAAAGTACAGTGTATGTGAGCATGCTAGAGTCAAAATATCATGTAGATCACAATTCTAACCAGATACATGTAACATTGGTGTTACAAAGCAATGGGCACCTATTCAACATGAATTTATCATGCCTCCAAATTTTATATGACTTGAAGGGATAGATGGTTAAAGGAGATAGTGTCTACTATATACAGATTAAGTAGGTCCCTTCTTTCTAATATGCCCCTACTAAAATATCACTGCTTTCACTTTTAAAACTTTTGTTCTTCATAATTTTTTTATGTTCTTCCGTTCTTTTTCTTTTTGAATGCACATGTGAACTAATATTAAATTGGGTTAAAAATAATAGAATAATCTTATTTCGGAGATATCATAAATTATTTGTGTTGGCAGAACTCTATGGGTCAATCCACTGAGGACCCTATATCCATATAAACATTTTAATTGTGCCTTGCTGAAACTGCTATATATGTACCTCATTTTAGCATGACTGGATGTTGAGATTATTAACCTACCATTCATATCATGTGCTGCCTCCTGTAGGGCTTCTTCTAAATTAGTCTCTGACACTTTCTGTGCCAGAGCATCTGGGGAATCAGGGGCTGTTACTTCCTCCATCATCTTGCTCTAAAGAATTCATAAATAAAATCGAAAAACATGGACATATCATTTTGTAGATAACTAAATAATTAAATGATTGTACCAAAATGTAATGTTGGCGCCAGGAAAAACCTGGCGAAACTTTGCTGATGACAGTAGCATAATGAAAATGGCATATTTAAAGACTCGGTAAGAGCCTCAAGATGTAAGGCTTCCAAAACGTATTTCCTTAAAAAACAGTTTGGCTAGCAAGTGGAAAATCAATAGTTAAACTTTACACTTAAGTAAATCATGGAGCTGCCATCAATCATTTTATCATTTTCACATCAATGATTTATGTTAGGATTCATGGCATAAGTTCTGGGCCAGAGGAAAAAAAACGTCAATTTTTAAGTGCATTTTAAAACTGTTTTTTGAAACCTTGCACTAGGCAACCTAAAAGATCGCCATATGCACACAGAACCTTAATTAGAAATAGAAGCAAAAACTTAAGAAAAATGATAAAATATTGGTCAGCGCCAGGGCATATGAATATATCAAACTCCCTTTTTTGTACACTTAGGATACAATCTTATGGTTATGCATTTGATAAAAAATCACTTTTAAGTGCTAAATGTCTCTACAGTATCATACCTACCGTAAATCAGTATAAATGTCAGATAAACTAACAACGTGGCAACAACACCAATCTTCAAATGGATTAAATTACTGATTTGTTCCACAGAAAAAGTTGAGAGAATAAATGGGCTTATCAATGGTAATTTTTACTTGATAATGTACCGGTCGGAAACGAATATACAATCTTACAAAATTATATGCTTAAATTGATTTAATCATTGTTTTCCAGTCTTTATATGTGAATTTAGTATAAACGTGCAGTTTGCAGAACTAATCACATATAGGAAGAATGAGGTCGAGGCCAATAATTAGGCACGTGTAATCGGGTCGCGTAATCTCTCTACATAATTCACCCATCACAGAGTCAACATGTTTTGAATAATTGATAAAGAAAGGTAAGAATTGCTACTTATACAGAGTCTCACCTCCTGGAAATTCAACAAGGAAGTACTAGCGAGATTTCTGTGAACTTTTTACGATTGGATGTCGAACTCTAGCCCAGCCCACAGTACTCGAACTGGTTGTATTACTGTTAGCATTTTACATTATTAATATTTCTTGAACCCATCTGTCTTGGTTAGAGCTAATGTAAATGAGAAAAGGAACGCGTTTGCAGTTAAATTGATTTAAAATTCATATCTATATCTGTACTGTACTAGGTACTGTAGTGAAAGTATGACTATTAGTATGTGGAAACGCCTTGTATTGGGTTGATAAAAGTTTCATGTTTACAGAATTAATAAGGGAAAATATCGAGGCATTTGTTGTATTCCAACAAGATGTGTTGGCACTATTAAAAGCTTAACGTTCTTATACATTACACATTCACATATGTTCCTGTATGCAGTGATACATGTAAATATTTAATGACAGAAATGGTTCACTGTTTGCATGAAAAGTAGGTGGTAGAGTGTGTATGCAATGCTGGTATTATTGCTATTTTGATTAATCCTTACGTTTTTTTTAAATTTTAGATGTGCTACACTATGTGTTTTACACATGGTAATGGGAATGTAAATGTTGGAACAAGAGCTGATGGCTGGTGATTTCAAGGTAACTCACAAACTGGGTGTGAGCTCGAGGAACAGAGATATGCAAACACTGTGCAATGGAAGCCTGATCTGACCTTGACCCACATGTCTATAAGCATAAGTGTGTGGGCAATATCTTTGTTAAACATCATAACGCTTTTGCTTTTCCTTTTGCGCAAACAGTCACTCAGGCTTTTGGACTGGGAAGTAAATGTTGGCAGCAAGCTTTGAAAGTGAAAAAATGCACAGACGAAGGAGAAGAAGCACCAAGAAATATCTTTATTTTGGTATCATTTCCATAGTCATCATTGTACTCATTGCATTGCGACCATGGACATATAGTCTAAAGTGGAAAAATGAATCAAAGTATATGAGATGCATTCATAGTAATGAAGAAAAAGATAATAGTGAGGTATTTCAAGCCTATCCAGAGTATAACAAGGATACAAAGATTATTCTATTGTGGACACATTTTTTTGGTTCACAGACCTGGTTTATACCTAAGCTTGGACGCTACATATTAGACAGGAACAACTGTAGTCAGAGAAACTGCCTTTTTGTCACTGACAGATGTTACTTGGACAGAAGTGATGCCTTACTCTTCCACGCATTCCAAATTACCCAGTTCCAGAGACCAGCATTCCGACTGCCACATCAACGGTGGGCTGTGTATGCATTAGAAAGCCCCTGTTATCATGATTTGAGTCCAATCAAAGGCACACCCTGGAATGGGGATTTTAACTGGACTATTTCCTATAGGTTTAATGCTGATATAACAGTATATCATGGGGAAATTTTCAAACGTCCTAGCCCTGTGCATAATGATTATGATGCTATAATGAAACTGAAGAAGAAACAAGTGGTATGGATGGTTAGCAATTGCCAGACAGAATCAAAAAGGGAAAAATATGTAGAAGAGTTGGCCAAGTATATACCAGTGGACATAATTGGAGCGTGTGGAAAACTACAGTGTCCACATGGAGAGGATTGCTTAAAAAAGATTGCCACAGAGTATAAGTTTCATTTGAGTTTTGAAAATTCATTATCAGAGGATTACATGACAGAAAAATTCTTTAAAACCCTCCCTTATCCAATAGTTAATGTAGTCAGAAATGGAGCTAATATGGAGGCTTATCAAATTCCATCAGATTGGTACATCAACACTAGGGACTTTGAAAGCCCCAAAAAATTAGCTGAATACTTGAATGCACTTGATAAAGATGACACCAAATACATAAAGTATTTAAAAGCTAAGGAACAGTTTTCTTCAATTGATACACAGGATGAGTATTGTAAACTCTGTGAAAAACTCCATGATCCAAAGGCACCAGTTAAGCAGCAGACTGATCTCTACACTTGGTGGAACATGGATAACTCAGGAAAAAGTAAAGCCTGTAAAGAGCCTTCAGATTTAAATTTTTAAAAAAAGAATATTTTTTCTAAATTGATGCCATTTATTAATTTTTTTGATGGATGCATCGATTTTGTTTTTTGGGTATTTAAAATTTACTTTGCAGTTATTAGACATTCTGTGTGATTTGTCTTTACACTTGTACCGTTTATCTTTAAGAGCCAATTCAGAACGGGACTAGCAAGTCAGCAGATCCAATATGGCGACCCACTTAAAAGCTTGCTGCTTAATTCTCAATAAGACACTGAATAGATTCCCCACGGGGATTATGCAACAAGCATTCTAGTGGGTTGGCCATATTTGATCTGCGGATCTGTTAGTCTCTGTTCTGAATGCGGCCTTTGTGCAATGTTACAGTATAGCTCAGATGTTGTGTACCTGTACACTCATGTATCTAAGACCAATTTGTTTTGTGGTGAGCCAGTTTATTATTATTATTCCTAATGTATTTGAGATTTTTAACAAATTGCAATGTTTCAAAAGTTCAGGGTTGTGGTAGACTCAAAATAACCAAGATTTTTTAAAAGTGTTTTCTGCCCACAGTCATAAGAAAATGAAGTGATGATTGTTTATCTAGTCACATGGTATTCATATTAACTCATTCATTAACTTTATCAACCTGTCTTAAATGATATTTAGACATTTATATTTCACTTTTTTGTTTAACATATCCTTGATATTTTCAAGCTTATTCTTCTCTTTATAATAATAATTTATTTTTATATGGCGCATTTCATTTAAAATAGCAATGCGCCTTGCAATCTAAGAGCTAAATATTACAATTAATAAAGATTTAACAATACGAAGTTGAGAGCTAAAAACGCCAAATTTTAGTCTTGATTATAAAATTACACATAGCTAATCGAAAACTTAATTTTTTAATTTTAAGATTACTCTGAAGGCTAAAGATCTAAAAGAATAAAAACTGTTTGATCATTAATGATGCACTGTTCTTGAAATAATATTATAAGCCTTTAAAAGTCTCTTGAAATTTTCTAACATGCTGTATAATAACTTAACACCTAGCAACACCAGGCATTGTTTGATTATCTTCTCAAGTTCAGTGCGTTCCTGCATAATTACTTATATGTATTATTTGTTGAGGGTTGTAGTTCAAATAAAATATTTTACAATATCATGTCTTTTTGTCCTTTAATAACAGCCTGGAGAAAAAAAAGGGGGAGGGGGGAAATTTTGCTTTACAAAAGTCATATTTAGACTGCTGTTGTGAATGTGACCTAATAGTCCTCCATAAGAAGTTGATATGTGGCAATTTCTACAACCGGGGTTGGGTGTGCATGGGAGGCTCTGCAGAGTTTCATTTAGTAAATGGGGAAAATCCACGCCACCATTCTCGGGTGAAAGCTGACTATAATCATATGAAAAAAAAAAACTTCATTCATTTCTATTGAAATTAACATGGTTGATGAAATCTAACTTTGTGAGTCAATTTAAGCAGTAATTTAAATTAACTGGTAAATTGATGTGTAAAAAAAAAGTTTTGCAACAGAAACCGCTACAATAAGTAAATTGGTACAATAATATTTATTAACCAAATGTAAGAGCTTTCACAACAATCCCTATAACTGTCATGCATGTATGAATATAAAGAGGCTACCCATTTATCAAGTTTCAGCATAAGCACATTTTCAAAATGAGATGTGATTATCTTTATGGATGATGTGATCCACTGTGCTAATATAATTATAGTGCAAAGATATATTTAGCTGTGCCTGAAATATTGTTTCCTTAATGAATTATCATTTTAACTGATACAAACAAAAATCTAGGTAAAACTTAGTAAGATTTCTGTATTTTTGTACATTAAAAATCCCCTTCATTTGACACAGACAAACAGATTTCCCAATAATTCTCCACATACAATCATTTTAATTCAAACCTGTTTTCAGTTTTAATTCTCTTTAAACCAACAAAATGGAGTAGCAGCAAAGGTGGGTAGGCGAATGGAAATTCCTCTGGTAAGTCAAGGTTAATTCACTCCATGAAATAAGTATCCAAAGTTTTTTCTCAACACAAAATTAAGAACAAACATTTAAGTCAGAGAAAATGGCATCCCTATTATGTGAACAACATTGGGATTGTGACCTTGACTAAGCTAGTCTTTCACTTTTTAGCCTTTCCTTGAGCTGCCACCTTCTCCAAAGCAGCTTTGATTTCCTCGTCACTAGCCATATAGTAGTGCTTGATTGGGGTCAGGTCCCCGTTGAGCTCATACACCAAAGGGATACCTACAGAAGAGAATGCATTTAGTAATAACAAAAGACAAGGATTGAAAAAATTGTTGACAGAAGACCTCACATAACCAGACACTCTCCTATAATATATTTGATTTATAGGTCCCAATCCCTTTTAACAACAAAAAAATGATATACCTGTATAATAGGCTTTACGTATAACTGATAAAAATAGCTGACCCAATTACTATGTGTATACAAGGTGTGCTGAAGCAGACATATAAAACAAGTCCCCATCTTCAAATTTTATTCTAAAAAAGTATCTATTATAATTCAATGACATTTCGCTTATTACTACTTCATGATTTTGCCTCTGGATCATATAAGTCTTGACAACAATGCCTGCAATACCCCTGCAGTGATTAAATTAATTTTTTTTCAAAAATGCAATGTCAAAATAAAATACATAGAGGCTTAAATAGTAATTTAGTCAGTAAGTTGATTAAGCTGGCTTCTTCACTTGCATGTTGCTATAAGTCTCTGTTTTTCATTACAATATAGCACGTCTTGTCATCTACAAGGAATGTATCTTCCTAGAAGCTCTAATGTCGACATTACATTTGCCTTCAGTGACAATTCAAAAACCATGCACTTGTCTTGCCAGGCCTCAATGCTGTGATTACTAGCAGAGTATTGTAAATGTGATCAAGTTTCTTTATTTATTTGGACACACATTACCCATGATGTTCTTTTTCAACTTAATTGCATGGAATGTGCCCCTCCCCCTGCAATTACCAACTGAAAGTCTGACTGTATGAAGTGTATTAAAAAATAAAAAGACCAAGATGCTATCAAAACTAAAAATAAACACCTTTTTTGTATTCAATACCACATGGCTTTCATAAAGGCAATTGAGTTTAAGCTTTTTGTTCCACAGGTAACATCATGAAGTTGTATAAAGAAATCTTGTTGAATTATACTTTTTGAGGAGAATTTAAAAATGATAGGAACTTTCTATGCACCCAGTATATACTCTTCAGATTGAGCATGATGGATGTCAAAAACTACCTCTGTAGATTTAAAATCACAAAAAAAAGTTGTATGATGATAAAAGAGTTACAAATAAGAAAAGGGTATTGCTGAAGTTAAGTTTTCTAAATGATAAGTGAAGCAACATCAAAATAAATGTAGGTACTGCCAAAATTCTATGCAGCAAATATCTTTCATTTCTAAAAACTTGGCACAGTAATCAATGTATGGTTGTTTTGAAAACAAAACGTCCATTCTAAACTACATAGAAGTTGATAATTACTTGATCACTATGCTTGACACTCAAGAATATAAGGTGAAAGCAAAGCAAAATTCTAGGCAACAATGAGTCAATGAAAAATTAAATGATGAAAACATTCTGGACTATATAGATACTGTAGATAAATGAAAACAATATAAAGAAAAATCAAAATGCATGCTCATTAAATAAAACCAGCAATCAAGCTTTTTGGGTCTGGGTGATTGTTATTCTACAAATTACATCTTAAGCTCAATATATTTTTTATTTGATCCTATTTAAACATTTGATTTTATTACAGTAAAATGAAAACTTTATAATCTGACTTACTTTATTACATATAATCACGATTCTTGTTTAACTTATAAAATGAGATGAGTGGGGAGGTAACTAGAGATTTAATTTTCTTGTTTTTATTCTATTGTAAAAAAATCACATTTTCAAAGATTAAAAAAAATTAAAAACCCTTAAATGAATTCAAT
The DNA here is from genome assembly GCF_001039355.2 of Lingula anatina. The sequence goes on along the minus strand of NW_019775413.1, from coordinate 1,735,821 downwards.
TATGTTCTCTCTTTCCCCTATAAAATACACTTAAAGTTCAACATTCCCATGGCATTCAAAATGCTTAAACCATTATATGTGCCACACCATGCACAAGCAAGCTACAGGGATTGGTGCAACACAGACAATTCATCCACATGCAAGAAGCAAGTCACCATGCGTTTTACAAACAGATATCCCAAGAAAATGTATATACCAAGAGACCCTTTTTCCCCATAGATGAAATGAGAGATATTAATTTGTAGACAGCGTGTCTAAGATTTGAAGTGAAAGATTGTTATAGCATACTACAGGTCCAAAAGCCTAATTTTAGATTGTGTATTACCAGGAAGGTAGGATTGCTCCAACTCCTCCTGTAAAAAAGCATTTGGTTGATAGTCTGTAATGAAATAAAGAAAACACTGGTAATGAGAATGATTATAAAATTTCGGCAGTTTTTATTCATGGGTCAGTTTCTCGGGGATTTTCAATTGGCAAAAAATTAATTAACACTGCAATATTTATGATTTAAAGAGGTTAGAATTAAAGTGACATTCTAAAGTCATTAAAATCATTCAAAATCAGGGGCGAGAAATACACTTTCATCGCTTTAAAATGCTGCTTAATAACCAAGTCATTTCCCGAAACAATTTAAATGCAAATAATGTATTGTTTGAAATTCAGCTTTTGGTGAGTGGTTTATTAATTACATATATATGCATGATGATAATACTTCAACAAATGAGAAACAGAAAAGCACAAAGCTCCCCATGCCTTGGGTGCACCATGCTGAAGAAAGAGTGAAATAGCTGTGAACTGTGCATTTAACAATAAAAATAATGGAAGCAAAAGCAAACTACAAGCAAATTTGATTATGGTTTAGTAATCAATATTTGAAAGGGGCCAAGAAATTGTCCACACTTAAACTTTTTTTTTACAACATATGATTTACATCATATGACTGGCTCTTTGTAATGACCATTTTTCAAAATATATATATCTGTCTCTTGAGAGGGAAAATAAAGCAATTCCATTACCCTTTTAACTTGAAAACTTGTAAGAAAATCTTCATAAGGAATTGCCTACTACTGATATATCACATATGATAATTTATCATAACTTGAAAGTAAACCCCTAATTTCTGGTAAGCATCCAAATGTCCAACTTTCAACAAGTTCAAAACCATTTCACAATGAAATGCAGGGTATCTAAGAGTACATACCACAATGGTTTAAAAGCAAGCCTGAAATAACAGCTCACTAGAAAGGCACAAAACCTCCAGGGAGGAAGACAGCAGCTACTGACAATGAAGTCTGACAGATCATCCACAAAAAGCATATAAAATATGATGATGAAGTATTCTTTTGCTAACCTGTAGGTATATTGAGTTCAACAATTTCAGAATCTGAAACACTGTCCAAGTACTTGACCAGTGCTCTCAGGCTGTTTCCATGGGCAGAGATGAGGACACGTTGGCCAGACTACAAACAAGAAAATTACAATAATAATTTCTCAACTGAAATGATCTTGCAGGCAAACAAACACTGATTAAACGGTATGCAGAATGTTTAATACTGAAAAGTTAAGACAATATTGATTTAGCAATTTATGCTGACTTAACATACTGAAACTAAACATCATTTCAAAATGCCTTATAGAATATCATCAACTTCATTTGTGTGCTATAGTTCTCCTGGGCTGGGTTGGATGAAAGGCGTATAGCACTATACGCCAGATAAATCAGCTGTGTAAATTATAATTTCTCCAATCGACTAGCAGCCTAAAATACAGTTTCACTATCACATAGGAAAAATATACTTTGAACTCCTATTGCTCTCTTCACCACTACTGTAGCAGGTAATTGAGTTATACAGTAAGTTTAAGTATCCTATAGGTCAAATTTTTATAATAATATAGTTTTGTAAATTTTTAATGTAATGCACTTACTTTAATGGCTGGAACAATAACATCGTACCAGTATGGAAGTACTCTCTCTACAGTATCCTTCAAGCATTCTGTGGTGGGAATTAGACGCTTGTCCATATCCTGAAATACAAACAATGTGTGTATGTGTATTTATTAAATGAGTACATCAATTTACTAAGTCTATTTGGCAACACAAATTTCTTTCATTTTTTTCTAAAAAATCAATGTCTGGACACAAGTTAAAATAGACCTTCAGAAATAAGGAAAACAGAAAATAAAAAATTCAAATAAGAAATGAAATAAAATCGGCGAAAAGCAGGAATTCCATTGCAAAATAACAGCAAAAATATGAATCGCTTTATATCATAAGGTATGCATGAGTAATTTTCCTGTATAGCATCTTTTTTATCACCGAGAGAATTCCATGTAGAAGAATTGTTTATTCAAAGTGTAAGATCCCTACTTGATATCTGCGGTCATGACCAGGCCAGCGGGGATCAGACACTTCCAACTGTGGTGGAGGAGTATCATAGGACCTACGCCAGATCTAAAAGAGAAAATGAAAATAAGTGGCACACAAATATTATGACTCTTAGTGCTTTTTCCAGATAAAAGACATGAGTGCTTCAAAAAAGACTTAACACTTTATGCCCTATAATATTTGACCAATAATAATTTTTAAAAAAATGAGAGAATGAAAGTTTTGAATGAAACAAAAAGCCAAGGGATTTCATTAACCCATTTCTTACCTTGACTTGTTCTTCAGAATGTTTGACAGCTGTTTCAGATTTGTTAAGACCTTGTAATGCACCATAGTGCCTTTCATTGAGTCTCCAGTGTTTGTGAACTGGGATCCAGTGAAGATCCAACTCATCTAGTACGATGTTCAAAGTTTTCACGGCTCGTTTCAATACACTGGTAAAGGCTACGTCAAAAGTATAGCCAGCCTCTTTTAACATCTGAAAATCAATCAGTGTTGAGACAGTTTAAAAGTTAATTATTTTGAAAAGTGAGAATGATTGGTTGTACAATGTGTGAAAATCTTAACAATTTTTCTTGTAATATTCATTCTATTGATAACACATCAAATGTGGGTCATTTCAAAAATTATTTTTAGGTTATTTTTTCTACAAACACAATATTTTTCTTTGTACCAGATTACAGGATTAAACTGGTATTTTATTATGAACAACTTTTATGGATAAAAAGTTAAGTTTAGGAAGGACATTCATAAAGGATATAAATAGGGACAATCCTGTTTTGATAAGTAAAAATTCAATTTTAGCAAATAAAAAACAAAGGTTAAAATGAGCTCTTTTTGATGTTTTCATGGCTAATATATTGAAACAGAAAATTTAATTCTTGAACAACAAATAACACAGAGCATAAAATAAAACTTCTGCACCTATTGACGCCACTGTAATCATATATTTAATAATCATCTTTGTAATACAAATAGCACACATTTAAATCTGCTTTTTATGTCGTACATTAGTTCTTGGTGAACTTCCTTCATCAGCATGGTGTTTCTTTTTCTCAACTTTTATGTTTGGGATGGTGATGTTTTACCTTTGTTATACAAATAGCATATATTTGAATCTGCTCTTTATTTTGTACTTTACTTCTTGGTGAACTCTATTAAACAGCATGGTGTCTTTTTTCTCAACTTTAACATTTGCAAGATAATAATGTTTTAACCTTTGTTATACAAATAGCATATATTTGAAACTGCTTTTTATGTTGCACATTAGTTCATGGTGAACTCCATTTATCAGCATGGTGGTTTTTTTGTCCAGCATTTGCATGATTGTCCAATTTAATTTAAAAAATAAAATAAAATACAGTAACTATACTATTCCAAGCAAGACATTTGATTTTTTTTTTTTTTTGTATTTCACAAATTTTTATTATTAGTTTATTTAAAATTAACCATTTTTTTTTCAAGTGGCCCATATAATATAATATTCCAGTTGCAATCCCGACGTTATAAGTTCATTCTGACATTTCATGCGAATCTTCATCATTCTCTGAGATAAAATTTGCAAGTCCATAATCACTGGCTAAGTGCAAACAATGGGATGGGGATTACGGATATGTAACATTCCACTCGCATTCATCATTCTGCAAGTAACACTAGAATAAATCATTAATGTACTGTATGCCACAAAAAGAAAAAAACCAACTTCACCTTTGCTCCTGCTATAGCTTCACCGACGCCGAAATCAGACAAGTCGACATCAGTCCAGCCGGTAAATCTGTTCTCCTTGTTCCAGACGCTCTCTCCATGTCGCACTAGAACAATTTTATAGTTTGCCATTCCAAATTCCCTCAATCTACTCGAGCAGGAGAGTTGTTTGAAGGTTAGCAGCTTGACCTTGATTTTCGCCGGCAAGGTGAAACGAACCTCCAGTTGGCGAGAGTGAATGCTAACTTGCATGCGTGGTGTCGCCTCTAACACAATATCAAGACCAAGACTTCCTCTTCCACGAGAGAAGCAAGATGTCTCAACAGCCGGCGAATGTGGCAACTTTGTTTGCCGATTTGCATAAATTTGGGCAAAACCAGGATTATGAGAAAGCACTTAAGACTGCAAACAAAAGTAAGTACACAGTCTTGGGTAAGAAAAAGCTTCCTCTTCGGTCATTATAGTGAACTAAAATTAGGGGTGCCAAAAATCAACAGCCATATTGTTCTCTATTACCACTAATGCTAGCAAATAGAGCCATTTCTTTTGTTATGGTATCCATTTAAAGCCCTTCAATCCATTAGTATTTGGATTAAGAGTGTCAGTTTGAAGATTTGAGATTTTAAATGCTTTCAATTTCTCGACAGTTCTCCAAGAACTTCCAGATGATGTCACTGCGTTCCACTGCAAAATTGTATGCCTGGTTCACCTCGGGGAATTTGAAGACGCTCTCAAGAAAATAACATCCAGTAAACATCAGGGGTAATTTCATTACACTTTCAAGACTACTGAAGCAGACATTGTTAAGATTGTTTTTTGAAAGAATAATCCTGATATTATCTGATAATAAATTAATTTATATATTAATTAATTTATCAATTATAATAAATTGTCTCGGCATGTGAATTAAATAGTTTTAGAATGGTTTTGCAACATTTGGTATCATTGCAACCATGGACCAATGGAGACAGTATGTTCACTTTAAAAGGCAATTAAATACAGAGAAATTGCAACTTTCCAGAGAACTCGTCTTTGAGAAAGCCTATTGCCAGTACCGTTTAAACAAGACCAGTGATGCTCTGGTAACACTGAGGGAGATTGAAGATCCAGACGTCAGGGTTCAGGAGTTGATGGCACAAGTGGTAAGTGCTCACTGCCTTGGGATCTCTGCTCAAATTTTTAGGGTACTTTTATTTATGTCTTCAGGAAGAGATTAAAAGTATTCTCTAATTAAATGCCCTGTCAGAATGCAGGTTAAATGTAAATGAGCTATTGTTGGCTGTACCAAAAAATATTGATGGATTTCCAGCTCATCATTTTCACCCATTGTAATGATTGTTGCATACATAACTACTCAAAGTGCTGTGTACAACATCACGTGTGACCTCCTCATATAGTCAGAACATTCAACCTCAGAATACATGCGATTTCACTATCTCTATAAAATATGGAAAATAAAAGAAAATAAGGAAAAATGTGAAAGTCATACATAAGGACTATTTCTTTGGGGATCTGACTGAGTCATGTTTAATAAGTTATCAAATAGAATTTTGCCCGGTGCTAGCATTGTTAGGTCGTTTGAAATAAATGTAATGGTGTGGATATGTTTATTGTTGCTGCTGAGATGCATGAGTCTTTTTGTTTAAAGTCTTCAAGAGCAAATTGACAAAGAAAACTTTAATGCAGTGGATTTAATTCGTATTATAAGGTTTGGCAATTATCTTTAAAATTTAAATTTTATTTTCAGCTGTACAGATTGGAGAATTATGAGGAATGTTACTCACTGTACAAGAATTTGGTTAAGAATTCAGAGGTAAGTTTACTAGTTAATGATGTTATTATTAAGTTAAAAACTCAATTGATAACAATTAGGGTAATCTTTTTGGCTGAAATTTACATTGTAACTCACACTTTAGTCTGGATATTGTATCTTTTTATTTCAAGGATGACTTTGAGCAAGAACGGTACACCAATTTCTCAGCAGTTATGGCTGCATTGCAGATATCAGGAACACAAGATGTGGTATGGGACTTCTTTATACTCTGTTTATAAGATAACTAATGAATGCTTTTTAAAGCTTCAAATATTTAATGGCATTGTTAAACACTACAACAATTTTACTACATTAAGTGAGATTTAAACTTGTTTTTGCCTCTTTTAAGTTTATTGTTATTTTAATGTTTTAATAATTTGATGTTACATAGGAAGACCTTGGACTGGAAGAAGATAGTTATGAACTTTTGTACAACAGTGCTTGTCTCCATTTAGCCAAAGGATTGTACAAAAAGGCAGAGGATAAGCTCAGGAAGGCAGAAGGTACAGTAAATTACATACTTTAGGAAGAAGAGTTAAATTAACATTTCCTGAATTGGTATTTATCCAGGAACATCTATATAATACAAGCTTTTTTGTATCTTTGTAGAAATGTGTAGACAGACTTTTTCTGAGGATGCTGATGCTACTGAGGAAGAGCTAGAAGATGAATTAGCTATCATAAGGTGAGTAAGAATTTGTGTTGGTACAGCTGAAATTGGTGTTTCATTTCAGGTTCTGGCCGGTCTAAACAAAGGTTGACAACAAACCCATCAGCGCAGTTTTTTAATGACCTGTAGCCAGCAGGCTTGTGAAGTAAAAGTTTATGCAGGGAAGATGTTCAGATTGATCAGTATGCAATTATCTATTATATTTCTGAACTAAATGATTATCTTAATGGCTGTTTATT
>NW_019775413.1:1690248-1728890 GCF_001039355.2 Lingula anatina | reverse complement strand
TGTGACCTTGAAATTGACCTTTGACCTACTTTTTATCATGAACTGAACTCTGCTAATTTCTTTCTCTTTTAACTTCAAACTTGACAGAGATAGGTCCATAGTTACTCTTGAACTTGAATAGGAAGTCATATACTGGCAATTTACTGTGACCTTGAAATTGACCCTTGACCTACCTTACGAAGAACTTAAATTTGATTGTACCATATATATTTTTTGCAATAGTTTAAAAATTCTTGTTGATTGCATTTTTACAGCTTGTCAAGCACAAAACTGTCGGCTATGTCCCTTATTTTGTGTATGTGGGGGTCTATACGAATGCGCTTGCTCCAGCTGGTGGTACAATATTCGGAGGCGGTATCGCCTCTCTGATCCTCTAGTTATTTTTAGGGTGCAGCTAGGGTTTGCATTACAGATGCAAGGAAGAACAGAGGAAGCCTTGAAGCTTTACAACCTGGTTGTAAAACAAAAGTAAGTGAAGATAATTGATTTTGTACAGTGGTTGATACATGTGCTTACTTTTATATACACATTTGAAATCAGATTGTATGTGAAAGATAAAATTATTGTTTTTAAGTTGTTTAATAATATCCTTCAATATCAAATGAAATAAAAATTAAAATGCCTTTTTCAGACCCTCTGATGCTGCCTTGACTGCTGTAGCATCAAACAATGTTGTCAGTCTCAACAAGGTGGGTTGATTATGAATTTTAAGCCACTGTGTTTATAACTTTTTAGCATCAAACAATTCCTTACTATGGAGCAGTTTATTCAGTACCAAAGTTTTAGTGTATCTTACAGTAATCATTTAGAGTTTTGTCAGTATTCATTGATGTAAATGCATTGGAATGGCAATAATTATTATACAGTGTAAGTGTATTTATTTTATTTTATTGATACTATTATTATTTTATTCTTATTATTTTGTATCAAAAATTAAACACATTTTGATTAAATCTTTTCAATATTTGACTTTCAGGACCAGAATGTATTTGATTCCAAAAAGAAGATGAAAACTGCTACATCAGAAGGAGTACAACAGAAGCTTACTTCAGCTCAAAAACAAGCTATCCAGCTGAACCAGTGCTTGCTTCTCATGTATACCAACCAGGTAGGAGAAATCAGTGAAAGAAGGCAAAAGTAGTTTGTAAGGAGGGAAAGGAACACATACACATTTAACTTTGCCTTAAAAGCTGCACACAGACATGTATTATGTATATAATTGATTCTGCATCAGTGTCACCACTACAGTTGAATCCTGATTAAGCTTATTAGGTTCAGAATTGCCATATGGATTTTATGTGTTGATAAACCAATTGTTATATTTTGTAACTGTCATTATGACTTTTCACATTTATGCTTGTATTTGTGATAGTATATGTGGGAGTTTTTTTGAGGATTCTTCAAGTCTGCAGTTGAGAATATTTGGTAAATTTCTTTGGTAAGGATAATATGGCATTCTGGTTGCTGTTTTTTCAAAAGTAACGAAGTTAAACAATTGTCAGCTTGATTACAGAGAACTTAATTACCCTCTGTAATTTACTGTGTTTTCCCATAGGGTGAGCAGTGCCGTAAGAGTGCTAAAGCTCTTCAAGCCATGCACCCAGAGAGTGACAAACCTAGTCTGATCATAGCAGCTCAGTGTGTCAAGGATAAGCAGATCCCCAAAGCTGTAGAGGCTTTACAGGTGAGAAGAATTTTGTGGGAAATATTTGCTATCTTAAGGCTGTTACAGGCAACATTCTACATTTAGTTATCACTGACAGTTTCAGTCAATGAATTAAGAATTGGTGAAATATAGCTGAAGTGGCAAGGTTTACTAAATATGTGTATGATTAAGGTCTTTACGTTGAATAGAAATGACAATATTTAGTTGTCCATTTGATATCAAGCACAATCTTGTTGAAATGATAATTCTATAAATGAATAATTTATAGAGTAAACTGTTCACAGTAAAAAAAAAACTGCTTAAGAGTTGAACCTAATAGAATCTGTGATAAAGATGAAAATGAATTCTCTCTACACCCCTGTTTGGCTGTGCCGTACCTTGTGTACCAACTGAATTAACCAAATCTCCATTGTTTTCTATATAAAAGGAGCATGTGTCCAGCCATCCAGAGCAGTCTGTGAGTATCAAGTTGACCCTGGCCCAGCTGAACCTTCTCCAGGGGATGGTCTACCCAGCCTGTGAGAACCTCAGGGCACTGGGAGAACACAGCTTCAGACCAGGAGTGGTATGGAACTAGATCTTACATTGATTTCTATTGTAACTGGGATGCTTATATTGTGTTTTGTGTAATGATGATAAGAAAAAGTATATAACTTGAAAGAGACTAAACATGTTTCATTGATATCACCTTGATGTGTTTATCCTTTTGTAAAAATTGTTTTTATGAAGATGGATGTGTAAATGATTGCGTGTTCTTATGTTTTTTACAGGTCTCTGCTTTGGTCAGCTTGTACTTGAAAGAAGAAGACAGAGCCTCAGCCTCAGAGGTGCTGAACCAGGCTGTTGATTGGTGGAAGAAAAATAATGTGAGTTTGATATTCCACCCCCTCCCGCCCCAAAAAATACAGAGAAAATTGAAAACATGAGTTCTTTTAGGAAAGCAAATTAAACTTAGTACCTCTTTGCTAGGTAATTTTTAGCATTTTTTTGTTCTTATATGGCTTAAGAAAGGAGTATTTGTATTTAGGTGATGCATGTTCAAATGAAACGTTAATTGACCTGTTGTTAATAAAATAATGTAATTTTTACAACATTTTAGCCAAACTCCGAAGAGACTGCTACTTTGATGACATCCAATGCCAACTTCCAGCTGCGATATGGCAGTGCAGAAATGGCTGCTAAATTGTTGGAAGAGCTAAGAAAGTAAGAATGGCATTATGTTTACCATTCAACTGTTATTTCAGTTTAAAATTATTTAAGTTAAATAAACAATATTTTCATGTTCTTTGAAAGTTAACCTCTTTGATATACTTTTCCAGACAAAAACCGAAGGACAGCAAGATATTAGCCCAGCTTATCAGTGCTTACTCTAAGTTTAACCCTGCCAAAGCACAGGAGTATCCTTTTCCGTTTTCAGTGTCTAGAAAAAATGAGCATATCCCTTAGATGTTCAAAGCAAATTTATTTTAGGATATTTTTGCATTAATGCACAGGGCATTATATCTGTGGTTTAAGAGAATATTGCACAAATGCTTTTTCTCAGTTTGATAATTATTGTGATCATTTGTAGAAAGATTTTATAAAGAGCATAAATATATTATACTATTAATACAAAACAACAAGCAATTTAGGAAGTCTGTATAATATGATTCACCTAAGAAGTATTGTTAAAACTTAACCACTCCCTAGACTTAGCAAATCCCTACCCTCAGCATCGGAGATTGCCCAGGAATTGGATGTAGAAGCTTTGGAAAAGTCCATCAATGTCATGGGACCTAAGTACATTAAAAAGTCGACCAAGGTGGAGTCGCCTAGACCGTAAGTCTTTATTAGATGTCTTTATTACTTTACATTATAAAAATAAGACGACTAACCTTACAGTACAAGAGTCATGCAAAACATGTAGGTATAATAATTGCTGTTATAGAAACTTAGTCTTGCTCATGTTTTATTTTACCCCTCAACAGTTCGCTATTCACTGCCACATTTGGCTGTAGTAGTACTTTTATTCTCAAAGGCATTTCTATTCTAGTAATATATTTTCACTTACATCTGCAGCAGACAGAAAATTACTTGACCAATTAGTCATCAAATGTTTATATTTACAGTGGCACTGACGATGAGTTGCTTCAGAAGAAAAGAAAGAAAAAACACAAGAAGGGTAAGAATTTACTATAAAAACATGTTTGACATCAGTAAAATTTTTGATTTCATCAGAATTTTTTTTTTGAGTGATTTTAGTCGGTAGATGATGGAAATGCAGATTTTTAGAATCTAAAAGGTAACTTTTGAGACCTTGGCATATTTTGAATAAATTAACCAACCCATCAGAATAAGGCTTGAATATCATGTAGCATGTTTAAGTATGCACATAAAATTTTTGAATTTTTCTGATAAAGAGAGGGTATTGATACGAAGCAAATGTAACATAGGAAATCAAAATTTGAAGTATTTATACATTTTCTTTTTTAATGTAGGTAAACTGCCTAAGAACTATGATCCTGGTAGTGATCCTGATCCTGAAAGATGGCTGCCCAAGAAAGAGCGGTCTTACTACAGAGGCAAAAGAAAGGACAAAAGAAAAGAGATTGGTAAGCTATCTATACTGCTGCTATCACATATCGAAGTGTTGTTTTGTATACAGCAGATACCTTAGTGCTGTTCTATTTAATAAAAAAAAGATAGGTGGTCATATCAGTACATAAGTAACTGATAAATAAATAGCAGTTTTGCCAGATTTTTAGATACAAAAACTGGGCCATCACATCATAAAGCACTACAGTTTTTTCTCTTTTTTATTTTTCAAAATTGCAATGATAGTTTCTACAAAACTGCAGGTTCACATAAAGAGTTATTACTTATTATTTTATCAATTAATTAATTTTATCAATTATATATTGTTATATTTTTTGTTCACAGGCCGTGGAGCTCAGGGTGCAACTTCAGGTGGTGCTGACCTGTAAGTATTTTAAAGTTATAGGTGCTACTGTGCAACATGATAAACAAAAAGCTGAATGCCATGTCAGCATAATAACTCAAATAAAACAGGTGTTATTGTGAACACATTTCCATTTGTGTCATTTAACAGCAGCTGGTACTAAATAGAAACAGGCTGAAAAATTTGTTACTGTGTGCCTTTTCTAAAATAATGTTCTCCATTTGCAGAGATGCCAGTAAGCCTAGTGGTGAAAGCTCAGCCTCCCCTGCGGCTGGGTCTGCCCCTAGTCCCGTAGCTCCTGGACCCAGGCAGCAGAAACCACAGTCTGGGAACAAGCAGAAGAAGAAAAAGAAGGGAAGCAAGTGGTAAACTCACACCTGGCAAGAATGTAAAACTACAAACTGCTTTGGATATACGTACAAAGTATGGAGGCAAAAATATTGTTTGAAAAGTCTAATGGAATTATTGATGCATTCTGACATATTTGTTTATGGTGGTGATGAGGTCATTGTGATCAGAATGTTGTCAGAGACTCGACTTTCTTACTGAGTGAATTTTCTACGATTATATAATATATTCCAGACAAATTAGATGAATCTGTAATGATTTATCACAAAAAAATCTGAAAATGTATTTTGATATTGTTTATTGAAAATTTTCCTGAAAAAAGTGAATCTTTCAAAACGAAAGTGCTGCAGGAAATACAACCTGCTAACGTGTGGTTTCAAAGAATATTTACTGGACACCATTACATTAAAAAATACAAGAAATAAATAGAATATCAGTCATTCTGGCATAGCTACATCCTCTTTAGAGGTAGTTTACATTAGATAAACATGCACCATTTCAATTTTGTCAAATCTTTTGGCTTGTCATGATAATAATTTGACATGACCTTTAAGTAAAGGTCTTGTCATGATAATAATTTGACATGACCTTTTAAGTAAATTGTGTCCGCATATTAATCTAGTCTTTAACTCCACAGTTACATGTAAAATTTAATAAAATAAAGATACTTAAAATGACAGTTGTTTTCAGTGTTATAATAAAATCTTAAAATCCATTGGCATTTCATCTTGCTCATGACCAGTTGTATAATTTTGCAGATTCAAAACTAGGAATTATTGTAAGCAACAGGGATGACAAAAACATTTATAGCTGAGATATGTTTAAATGCAGTCTTCAACTTATCCTAGTCTACTGATAATACTAGTGCTCCTTACAATGTGGTAAGTGGGCCCAATGCTCACACTGAAACTAGAAAAGCACTTCTCTTTACATATATACTAACAGTGACAACTCCCTACATCGAAGTGAATATAACACTAGCAGCTACTAATGAAAAACAATACAACAGATTTTCACTACTTAAACAGAAGTGCAATATTTGCATTTAAGCATGGAATTATCGTTTCTAACTAGGCTACTTTGAAAAGCACCGAAAGATCCCCAGCTTTGCAAGGGAACTGACACTAGCACTAGACATGCAGTGTTCCATTATACAAGGAAAAACATTTTAAGTATGAAAAACATTTCAACATAGAAAGTAATATGGCATTAACTTTTAACCTTCGTTGTCAATAAAGTGAGCACCCCATTTAACAAACTTGCAATAAAAGATTCTAAATTCAAATAAACAATCTCAAGATTTTTATATAATACAAATATAATACATGCAAAAAATCAAGAGATTCTTGACTTTAAATAGAGAAAATTGCTCCAAAGTGAAATATCCACAATATAAATGGAATGAATGAGTTTTCAACAATGAAAGAACAGAGACTAGGTATATAATGCTGCTAATTAAAATGCTGGGTATGTATTCCCTCAAAGAAATCTGTTTTTTGGAATGAATAAACTAGTTGAGTACATAAAGATAAACATTATTAAACATGGTAGAGAAGAAATGCACAAAAAGGCTAGAAAATATGTTTGCAAATCTCATTATCTCTGTGACACTCGTGCAAAATAATTTCAATAAACCATAATAACCAGTGCAGGGTTAAATGACATTTACTCCTTTACAATCACTGACACGTGTATACACATATCACTTTCAGACAACTGGAAATTTGATCCATTGCACTATTGGAAAAAAGTGGTTTGAGTCATTACCATGTGAAAGACAAGCCCTGATTAATACACTCAAATGTGCACACAAACCTAAGGGTGCATTCCCATAGATTTTAGATTGATCTATCCCCGTGGGGTGTCTCGCTAGATTACTGTCAGATAATCCGGCTTCAATGTCCGTCCCGCCTACTACAAGCTGTAAGGGGGTAATTAACTTTCGTGTCTGCTCGGCTGACAGCTATTTAGCGTGAACCCCCAGGGAGTTAGGTCGATCTAGTTGGATCGATCTAATCTCTGGGAATGGGGTCTAAGATGAAGATACATACATGTCACTTGTTACGTCATGTTTTTGAAAAAATATTGTTCCAAAAATAACAAGTTGTTCATTTATATGCATAATTGGACTGCTTACATAAATAACCTGGATTTGCACAACCGAGTACTTATTCTTCAACTGTTCCATCTATTTTCTTGTGAACTTTGCTTTAACCTTATCCTTAGGTCGTGACACTGGCAGCCATTTGTATTCCAGGCACTGCCCTTCTTCTAACTCCCAGGTAAACTGAGAAATGAGGGAGGTACAGATGGTCTGTAATTGGATAAAATGACATTAAAGTAGTTCAAATAAGCATTAAAACAGGTCAATTTCATTAAAGTTAGAAAAAAAGTTTTTATAAAATTCTGACACTGGTAGCTGAATATATATATATATATATATATAGCCCTTTTAAGACTTTTTGTAGCCAGCATTATAAAATGAAAGTGATCAGAAATGAATATTTTTTTGTGAAAATTGGACCTTTTTGAGAAATGGCATAAAACCTTTTTCTGCAAAAATGGTCAACCCACCCTCCCCTGGCTAAAGGCCTGTTAATAGTTGAAAAGTGTAAAGAAGAATCAATACATAAGAAGTAGTAATACATCTGATCATCTGATGTAAACATCCTTCTTTCTGCAAAACTTACTCTCAGCATGTTCCACATAATATGTTGTCCCACACAATCCCTTGCCCCACCACCAAAACAAAAAAGTGAATCCTTGGACAGAGAGCTGTAGAAATGAAGAAATAAAATCCACATTTTATCATTTTTTTTCCACATAAGCATGCTGAAATATTTTTCAACTGAATACATACTATTTAAACTAGAATTAAAGACGAGAAAAAAAATTGAAAAATTTCCACAAAGATAACTTATATATAACCAACACCAACACCCAACTCTAGCATATATAAATTTAGCCAAGAGAATACTCCAAGAAATCTCTGCAAAGTAAAATCTCTGCCAAGTAAAATCCCTGAGACATAATTGCACCATTTACTGTGGTCTACTAGTACCTGTTGCTCCACCTGTCTGGCCTAAAGTTATCAGGGTCTGGGAAGACTTTGGGGTCCCTGTGTGAGGCATGGGTACAGTACAGGACAGCATGACCATGAGGAATACGATAACCAGCAGATAAAACTAGGTCCTGTTTGTTGAAAATTAAATATAAACCCAAGAATTACCTTAAACTGAAACATTGTTCTAATGACCTGAATTTAAATTGGTTTTCCTAAAAGAAACTTAAATTGTTAAGAATTCGAAGGAAAATTATGCATACAAGCCTTTATTTTATTGCCAAAATTGTTAATTCAGCAAATGTGAATGAGTAAAGCATGCAAACAACACAATCTGGGTGGCATGGTATATCTTGGAGGTGAAACAGGAACATACACTTTTACTACAGACTCTACAAAGATTTCTTGTAAGTTTGTGCATATAAAACTAATTTCAGACGAAACAATTATACCTTTTTAACAACTCTCCTTCCTCCAGCAAAAGGTGGCCACAATCGTTGCACTTCTAATAACACAGCATCAAAATGCTTTTGATTATCCAACATGTCTTCAATCTCGTATTTTGACATCCACTGGGATGTGACAAGGACAAAGGAAGTGACAAGAGAGGCGAGAGCTTTTGGCACCAAGGCTGAAGTGAGAAGCAGTAAGTGATTGGCTGCGAGGATAGGAGTTTTGAAACCTGCTTCTCTGACTTGAAGAGGAAATGTAGCATCTGTGTCTTCTGCATGAAGTTTTGTCTGGATTATTTCCAATAATAGTTTCTGAAAATGAACAAGTAAATGTTGGCAAATTGTTCCAGTAATCACATCTATTGAACTAAATGGAACAGGCACTTTTGTAATTACAATGAAATATCTATCTTTGATACATGATGCACATATGAATACAAATAAAGTGAATATGACTCGGTTTGTTCTAGTAAGACAATTTACTTACCTTTGCCTCAAGTGCCTTGGAATATGTTGATGAGGTGCCAAATGGAACTCTGAAGTTCACAGGTACTGATATTATGCCTGTTAAATGAAACAATATCACATTATTCTTTGTAGCATCATCCAATCAAAAGTAGAAGGACAAGGGCTTTTAAGTTAAAACATTTAACTCCTAGTTTCCGATTTGAAATCATGACAATTTTTAAATAGCATCTTCCACAAAAAAATCAATGTAATAGGCCTTTTCATGGCAAAAAAGCAATTTTCCCGTTACAAAACCACTGAGAAAACTACAATCTATGAGTCCATTTTTAAGTTCTAATTCATAATGAAAAACAGTAAAATTCACAAGCCTCTTCCTCTATTGATAGAGTGATTGGCTCAAAATCCTAGAAATTTAGAACTCAATATTTACTTGTAGACTCCAAAGTCTTAATTCTGTGAACAGTTTTGTATATACCTTAATTAAGCAAAAAATTTGAATAAATCCAGGGAAAAATCATTTTGCTATATAAGGTTCCCCTCCTGATTAATAGTATGTGTCTAAAGTGTGTAACTTTGCTTACCATGCCAATGTGTTGTCGTCAATTCACATATTCTACTTGCAAGTTCTTTGCTTTCTTCAAAATCAACACCAAGAAAAAGTGTCAAACATATTTCTGTTGCAAGCTTTTTCACCATTGTGTAAGCACATATTGTCTCCCTGGAACAAGCAATTATTAAAATCACATTAGAACAGATGCTGACGTGTGTTATTCAATCAATGGTATTTTTATTTTGGGTATAATTAAAATCATTAAACATATCAATAATTTAATAGTCTCTTTAATTTTTACATGACCACTGAACACTTAACAATTGCAAGAAAAAATGACTATGTACCTCATAGAACTGAATATAGATATTTAAAATTAATTGCATTTTTTCTCTTTTGTCATTATTCATGCGTAGTTTTTTATGTATAATTATCAATTTGTCATACCTTGTTTCTACACCTTGTAAGTGCTTTTCTACTAACCTGAAATAGGAAAATAAATAATCAGAAACATAATGGGTCACTTTTTAATAAATCATATAAATCATTGTGATGAAAAGAAGAAATGATTTTATAATACTGACTACAATTTAAATGTCTATTTACCTTTCAACTATATCTTGAAAATGGCCTACTGTTGTTTCATCAAGCAACCTATGAAAAATTTTCCGAATGTTATCAGCTTCTTCTCCTGACAAAGAAAAAAAGTATTCAGCAAAAGTATATCCTGCATCAAGTAGATACATAACATTTAAAACAAATTATTAACCAAAATAACAGTGCAGACAGTCACATTTTATAAAGTTTTTACCAATAATAAAATTTTAGACAATAATTTATTCATTTTAACACATATTTGCATATTTTTAAGATAAAGATTTAAGCATTCTAACACTTTCTTTACATCTTCCAAAGGAATTTAGGACATTCATGTATACATACCATTGGCAAATAAGATGTTATCCCCTAGAACATTGTGCATAAATACTTTGTAACCAAATTCTAAATGTTCTCCATGATCTGAAGGAAAATATCACATACATTTAATGTCGCATGGGCACACAGAAAAATTGCACATGAGTACAATTTATATTGCATAAAAGTTAAAATAACCTCAGATAACGGGCTTTTTTAATGCCCACCTGCAGTAGTCATTTTAGTATTAAAATACTAGAATGCCATTCACTTGTGCAAATGGCCAAACAAGTGAATTTAAGCCACACCTGAATGATAGTTTTAAACCATTTTTTCAAACATGTATTCCTTCAACTTTTTTTGTAAGAAAAATGACAATAATCAACATTATAGAAATGGAGAAAACATGTTCAAGATAAATAATTACATTTGTAAGCCATATGTACCTTTTAGCAGTTCATTCACCATAGAATGATCTGCAACAAACACTGTAGGTGTATTTAGTAATCTTGAGATAAATATACGGGAGTGATGCTGGTCAATTCTTTTCAGAACAAACTGCACAGCATCTTTGTAGTATTCATAAGACTTGTCCCCAACCACAGGCAAGCCTGCACTGCCAGGAATGTGCAGCAACTTGCTGGTCATTTCTTTCTTGCATCAGCTGTATGTCTTCCGGTTTCCCTGGTAAGAGTAAATGTATTCAGACTATTTGTAAATATACCTAAACAAATATACATGTACCTAAATACTCAGTATATATACCAGTATAAAGACATTTGCACAGTAGATACTCAAATTTAGATGACAGGAGCATTTTATTTATTTATTTATATATCTATATTTATTTATCTATTTATTTATTTGCTATTTTAATCGTTAAAGATTTTTCATTTTAATATTTTTAAAGAAAATCATTACCATTACATTTTACTTCTAGTAACAATTAATATTGAGATATGAACTCAAAATACCTCGTAAACTTAACACAACAGATAACTTAATTTATGTTAATAGTCATACTTATTTTCAAGGTAAATGACATGTATTTTTTAACAACTGATCGAATTTCTTAAAGCTATCGCCTATGCCAAAAAGCAATGCATCAGAATACAGGATACTTCCCCCTCCCACCCACATATACGCACAAACTAATCAAAACTTGTATATAATAAAAAACAAATAGAGAAGTTTAAAAGACATATTTATACACATTGTTCCATACATTGGGTTAATGATGAAATGAATAGATAGTATCAATATATTCACAATGCCCTACTGTACCTGTCAAATCAAATGTCAAGTGAGGTGTTGGGTACAGGCGACTTCCGTCATTGCAGAGCATATGTCAGCACTTCCAAACCCTGTTGATTTGACACATGTTCTGTTGTGATACTCAGCAGCATTAAAATTTTTGTACTCAGTTTACATTTGTGGAAAGGGTATTGACAAACAGCAGTTCGCGCTCCTTATCTGTGTCAAATCTTCCGTTCCCTTCATACGTGACCTTGACCTGATCTTTCAAAATAGGTCAATACACAATCAGGGCACTCGCTATCAACACAACACCCGCAAGATGACGGCTTTTATGAAGGTGCCTATGTCCACTGGGATTAGGTGGCTGTTTTATGCCGTTACACCTAATGAAACGTCATTTGAAAATGTTGATGATGTCCCTCGTTACATCGAGGATGTAAGTAATAAGCTGTCGTGTAAAAACAGTAAATATACATAGCGATCAGTAATGCTACTGTCTAGAATGTTGTTATGCAACTGTGCACTGGCACATATATAGTGCATTTATCACTAAGTATAAAGGGCAAGCAGTTACCGATGGCAAAGTTCAAATAGTTCAGATAGCTGTGTGAAGGCATGCAGTGATGATATTTTCCTTCTTAAAATTTTATAATAAAATAATAATAAATAATGTCCATGTGTATGTTGTACATGTAACAGCTAGTGCACTATACAGTACATGCAGTAGTGTGTTAAATTGTTAATTTTATTTACTCCATGTGTTTTGTTATCATGCAGTATATTGCAGTTCATAACATTTGTTCAGAATTTCAGTATCTATTTTTTATTGCAAATCACTTAAAGGTTCCTAAAAAGTTAATTATTTTCTAAAGAGACCAAAGAATTATATAATTCTCACCATCGAAGTATGATATCAATTTAGCCTTTCATCAAAGTACCAGTACTTTGATAACATTAATGATGCTTAATTTCTGAAGAAAACAATCAAATTTTTATCATCGTTAGAAGACTTTTCTTACCATACATAGGCTGTTCCATTCTTTGTATTTGCTGTTGCCTTGGAAGTGGTGGTCGGGCTGTTAACAGGCAAGCAGGTTTTACGGATAAACGATGCCATTACTTCAGCTGGAGCTGGCTTAATTTCACTTTTACCATTGTGAGTAAAAAAGTTCTCCAAAGCATGCAGAAGATTATCTTAACCAGTTTGTTATTATGAAAATATAATATATATAAATATGAAAATTGCTACTTATTATATCTCACTATACTTTTATCATGTTGTATTGTTGGTTTGTTCCATTATATTTTTTTACTTGAAATTAACCCTCATACACAAAACTTTCAAAATACAATAACAAATTATACATGGGTAGAGAAATTTGGTTAAAAGAAATGAAAAGAAAAAAGATGATTGACAGAGGCCCTACAGACTGATTAGTCAGATTTTCAATTATTGGTCAGTTTTCATATTCCATTTGAACATCTACTGAGCAGTATACAAATTCTGAGCACATGGGACTTAGTTGTTCCCCACTTTCCTGACTGGATAACAAGTGTGTCCCATCTTGAAGGTCTGTTAAATGATTTATATTAATTGACAATTATAGGTTATTGATGAGAGGAATTGAAATAACTGGATATGTTTGGGTACATGAAAGATTCTGTCTCTATGAACTGCCGTGGAACTCTGCCTGGACTTGGTGGCTGTGCTTCATTGCTGTTGACTTCGGCTATTACTGGTTTCATAGAATGGCACATGGTAAAGACATTTTCATACATGTATTCAGAAGAAAATAATAATGCAATCATTTAAATGATAAAAATGCAGCAATTCTGTATACTCTTAATTTTTTTATATTATGTCTTTATCTAGAGATGCAACAACTGATTCTTCTATTTTTTGTCCATTTTTTACAAAAGACAACTCATTTTTGTTATCTTTTTGCATGTACAACTTAAACCTGAACAGATGAATTTTTTTTTTTTTGTTTCCTATGATGCTGTTGGATTGAAATGATATCTGGGTTATTTTCAGAGGTCAACTTTATGTGGGCATCCCACCAGACTCACCACAGTGCTGAGGACTACAACCTGAGCACAGCTTTGAGACAGTCAATTTTGCAGAGGTACCTCTCTTGGGTAAGTTGACAGGATTTAGTATCAAACTTGTTAGAAAAGTATAATTGTGACTAGTTATTATCATATTGATTTTCTGTATCCTAGCCAGTTGAATTGTCAGTAAAATATATTTTTTTAATTTATCAGTTTTTACTGTACAGTGGTTATTTTTATTTTGATAGTAAATATGACTTAAATGGTACACAAGAATATTGAATACATAAATATATTTAAAAAACTGTGTATTCTTAGATTTTAATCGGTAAAGTTCAGTTTTCTTTTGGTCATTTTGTCAACCTTAACGAAATCCATATGTTCACATTAATTTGGGAGATAGATTGACCTTTCATCAATTTAGAACTTTTATATCAAATTAATATTTGGATATGCGCAATTGAAACTTTGTTTCATGAAATTACATTTCAGGTATTTTACCTTCCTTTAGCCTTGATTGTTCCTCCAGCAATTTTTGTAGCTCACCTCCAGTTTAATATTCTCTACCAGTTTTGGATACACAATGAGGTATATCACGAAAAATTTTTTGCTTGATTTTTCTCTTCATAATCCTGCTTTCAGATATTTTATTTGCCTTTAGCGTTGTGTGTCCCACCGTCCATATATCTTATGCATGTTGAATTTAATACAATTTATCAGTTTTGGATTCATACTCTGGTAAGTTACAATGTATATATACTATTATGTATTATTTTGTGTTTTTGACTAAATAACTTCTCTTCCTTGAACTTTTATCAAAAAATTGTTAAAATTTGCTTTTACATAAATTTTTCACACTACATATTTTACATATGTTCTCTGTTTAATTAATTTGCACCCCAATATACGTTATCAGACAGGTTTTATTCCATTTAGATGACATCAAAAGTTTGCCTCTTTACAAATTGGGATGATGGCAACATATTTATTACACATATTTGAATATTGATACGCATTTATTATAAATATTGTATTAATCTTTGTAATAATTATCGTGTTCTGCATTTGTTTCTCATTTGTAGTATTTACAGTATAATTGAGCATTTTGTTCTTACAGATGATAAAATCCTTAGGGCCCCTCGAGTGGATTTTGAACACCCCAAGTCACCATCGAGTTCACCATGGCAGGAATCCATACTGTATAGACAAAAACTATGCTGGGACTCTAATAATTTGGGACCGTCTGTTCGGAACCTTCCAGGCTGAGAATGAGGAGGTGGTGTACGGACTCACACACCCAATCAACACATTTAACCCTATAGAAGCACAGGTTTGTTTTATATGTACATATATAAATCCGCCAGTGAACTGCTCGAGCTGTAAATTTTTTTTCTCCTATGTGATAAAGCTGTATATGGAAAAAGAGCATATAATTATTATTTATCACAGATCGTTTCCACCAGCACAGTCTGGTGTAAAAGTGTATGTCAAGCTCTCTGTTGATATTGTTTCCATCTTTTAATTTTTAGTTTGGTTATGTAAAATATTTGTGGAGCAGATTATGGGAATTTGACAATCTAAGTGACAAGGTCTCATCCCTAGTTAAAGGACCAGGTTGGGCACCTGGTAAACCTAGGCTTGGGAACATAGAAGACATTCCAAAGGTAAGTAAACTGGTACTTCATCAGGACAAATACAGTGTACTGAGTAGGTAAATGCATTTTTGTCATTTAAATCTCAGATGTGATATTTTATGAGAAATGCTATTGCTTATATGGCCAGTGGGTTGAGACTTGAAGATACTGTGTAGCTATCCTTCGTACTAGCACCCTTAGAATGCATTCAGAACGTACAGCAAACTTACAGATCCGTGGATCAAATATGACCTTGTCAATCATGTACTGTCTGTCAGCAGTTTATTTGTCACAGAAGACAATAATATTTATCAATTTTGTCGAAAGTATTTAATGTCTATTTTAGGTAAAGGCACCTGTAAAGAAGTATGACAGTGGACTGCCTTTGTCATTGAGTTTATTTGTGCTGAGTCATTATTTGCTGGTTTTGATTGGTTACCAGGAACTGGTAGCTAGGAAAAGTGTAAGTGATCTCTGAATTTTTAACAACAAGAAAATCTTATGAAAATTTTTTATTTGAAAAAAAAAAAAATCAGAATGAGCACAATGGTGCTTTTACACTGGACACAAACACTTTGAATGATCAGTATTTAAACCACGAGAACATATATGATGCTAAAGAACATGCCAGCATATAAATCCATGATAGTGAAATAAGGTTTCAGCAGTACGATGAAGAAGAAAAAGTACACCTCTTAACCTGTAACTCATTGAAATTTGTGCCTTCTTTTCTTTTTAGGGATTAAGTCAACTAAATGTTGCATGTTTCATTGCTTACATTGTGCTGTCTCTGACGTGTTTTGGAGCACTATTTGATAACAGGTAATTTAGACATTTCTTGAAAAAATTTCCTTGCCACACTGGAAAAGACTGAACAGTTTTAACTCTTCTACAAATATAATGATTCCTGTAGTACATCATACCAGTATTGTACCTTTTTAATTAAGCAACCTCTTACCTTTATTTTTCTGTCTGTTCTTTATTTTCCATAATTTTTGTTGTAGATATTATGCGCCTTTCCTGGAGTGTTTTCGCTGTGTGCTGTTTGTTGCTTGTGATCTTTACCTCACGAGGGGCAGGTTGGAGGAGCGTCCAGTCTGGCAGCACTTGATCCAGTGGTATTTTCTGTTTTCTGCATGTCTCTGGGGTCTGCAGGCTGTAAGGATGCTCATGAGTCCAAAGAATGAAAAAGAACAGCAAAAACAGAGTTGAAATAGTAGTGTTTCATGGTCCTGTACCCAGTATGCTTTATTTTAAAACATGTTAGTCATTTTTCAAACCTGTTGTACTGGTAATTAAGGTCAGAATAAGAAAAAATAAGTGTAAATTGAATTAAATTAGCATCCAGACAAAGTTTGATTTACACTGAATAAAAAGATGCACTACTGGCTATAATATATGACACATGATGTGATTTATTGTCTGCAGCCAGAGGTATGTCACAAAGATGTTGTATATTAATATTCATTACCATATACTCTGCTGAAATTTACTAAGTATTACTGTCATGTATAACGTACCTAGCATAACAGCGCTCATGATTTCTCAAGTGACTGGTGATAATTGTCATATTCTATGAATCATCAAGTACAGTGCCAAATTTACAGAATATTGTCATTTCCTTTGATAGTTTTTACTTTGGTGTTTAATCACATTCATATGGGGTTATTAGATAACAGATGATAGATGCAGTGTTTCCAATCACATATAATTGATATCATTACTGTTGGTTATTCTCTTTGAGGTTTTCATATAGAAGAAATGTCTTACTCAGTTATCAATATAAATTTTTAGTGGTTTAGTTGGTCTTTCTTAATTTAATTAATTTTTTTACCACTGATAAAGAAGTTAATGGTTGTGTCCTTGTGTGCTATATGGTACACAGGCCTGTAGCCAGTAATTTTATTATTTTGAAAAAGTGGAGCTTTTACTTATTGCTATCAACTTTTACTTATTTCCCCCCCCCCCTCTCCCCCTTGGCTACGGGCCTGGAATTACATGCTTGATCAAGAATTCTAAATTGTTGGGGTTGTTATATTTACATCAGGTGCCATTATGAGCATAAACATCATAAAAATTATATATCCACCAGTTTTTAGTACGACAAATTTCATGTTTAAACATTGGAGCACAATTGCTTGTCATTGCTCACAATTGTATTAAAATATGTTTATTTTTGTAAAATCAGTGATAAAATGTGTAAATTTATATTTCTAATAAAAGATACAATGTAATTCAAGGTGTTAATTTTCATAATCTGAATTTCCTTTAGGAACTCATTTGGTTAACAGTCCCATTATTAATGCACCAAGAGCTTGGGAGGTCATCGGAAACTTGCCATCATTGTGAAGTATCTGGGAAAAGTAGAGACGTGCTGATAGAGGAGACGTGGGTTTCCAGTGTCCTCAAGCTTTAAAACTCATATCAGTGGTGGATTAAGGGGCGTGTCAGGGGGGTTCTGACCCCCCCCTCTTGATTTCTGAAAAAAATAACACCAAATTAGAATTTTGACTAGCTGAATCATAGTCTGTAACTGTACCAAATGGCATTGTTTGCCCTCTACAAAACAAAATTTTCAGGCTCCTTTACTGGGCCCTGAACCCAACAAGGGGGGGGGGGGGAGGGGGTCGGCTTGCTTCCAAGGACCCACTGATGTAAAACAAACTTGCCATGAAAAGCACATCCAATATTATCACAACAAACACATTGTGAGTTATCAGTTGCAGAACATTGCAAATTGTCTACTGCACATTTTCAACTACATTGAAGATCTTAACACTCCTGGTATGCATACCTTTGTAGCAAGTGACCAAGCAGATTTTTGGTACTCCTTATCGGTTTTCAAATGACATTTAAAAAAAAACAAACTTTTGCTACCCAAAAAGTCTTTAAAATTATAACAGTTGTATTTTCAGTAAGATTTTAAAAAGTAAGAATGATGCTTTTTTTTTCACATTTTTCAGAAGGGGAAACTATGGGGGGGGGGGGGGGAAGTAATAGATGTAATTGACCTGCATTCTATGATACAGGGCAGTGATTATTAAAATACAAATCATTTGTGCTAACATCAGGCCTTGGTCTACACATCAATGCACAGGCCCATAGCAAGCAATTTTAAAAGGAGTGTTTTTTTTCTGAAAAAGTGAACCTTTTACCACAAAACCTTCGTGTACCTAGATAAAATTTTACCCAGCGGGTACCTTTTCCCGGCAAAATGGGGGGTTCTTTCAAACCCCTTGAACCCCCACCCCCCCACCCCCTGGCTACAGGCCTGATGGCCAGGCCAGACAGACAGGAAGATGATGCCAAGATTATGTTGTCTGAGCCCAGTCTTTAATTAAGGCAGCTGAGGGATTATCTTCTCAATGCAGTGGTATGTTGCCGTGCCAGATTGTGACCAAACAACCTGACCAGACTGCTGGCTTAGACATGGACAGCATTCAGAACAGTGAACTAACTTGTCTGCAGATCAAATATGGCAACCCACTAAAAAGCTTGCCATCTAATCTGCCCATAGACACTGAATATCAGAATAGATTCTGTGTGGGGAAGTATTCAAGTGGGTCGGCCATAATTGACCCGCGGACTAGTTAGTCCACTGT
Source organism: Lingula anatina (assembly GCF_001039355.2). Next base: position 1,709,947 of record NW_019775413.1, on the reverse strand, counting down.
TCTGAATGCGGCCATGGTTCTTCCTCTACACAGGAATGCTATAATGATGCTTGGACAAATAATCTGCTTAAAATTTGTCCAAATACTATTATAAACCTAGGATTATGTTGTCTGAGACAAGTCTAAAAAAAAAAATTAAAAACAGGGATATACTCTTTGCAGTGTAGATGTGTGTGGCCAAGTTTGATAAAACTGCTTGCATTAAGACTGGGTCCCTCAAACCATGGCGCCCAAACCACATGCTGCTTCAGCAACTCGATATTAAAATATATCTTGCTGAATTATTCTTGGAAATAAAAGATATCAAATTAACTTACATTAAATGGACGTCTTTTCTGGAGTTCATGCAATTTAAATGACCAGTGTGTGTCACCAATAATCCACTAAAACTTTACTTATTTCCCCTTGATGGCCATGTATCAGTTGTTTTGGTCCCCTGCACCAGACCTATTTAGTAATTCCGGTTTTATATATCATCTTGGGATCCACCTTGCAAATCGATAGTTTTGTTGAAAACTGCAAATTGATATTCCGGTGTCTTACAACATTGCTCTTAATTAATAAGGAAAAAAACTCAAAGGTATTGTCATATAAAACAAATTTTATTTGAGTTGATTGAAACTTCCGTAACATGACACTATAATGGAAGATGACTGCACAATGTATTACACAAGTACTCTACAAGACTTAATAATAATAATAATAATAATATTAATAATAGATAAATAAAACAACAGTACAAAAATAGTGTTCCATTCATTCAGTTTGGTTCCAGCTCTATGTTATGACTGCCTTTCAATATTCTTTTTAGAAACTAACCAAATAGTGGCATAACAGTTCTTACTTTCAGTGAGAATAAAAAAAAGTCCCAGGACATTTTTATATTACGCACATACCATAACCCTATATTGTTTAGCCAGCTTAATGGTGCTGCCAATGCCTGTACACTATACCCAATCTCCAACACAAATTATTTGCAGTTATATTTTTTTTGTTAATCAAAACTACTCTGAATGTCAATCTCATTACCATCTCAATATTAATTTCTGATTTTTTATCTTTTTTTCATCAATAGTGTAGCAGCTAGTTGAACTGACAAGCAACTTTTACTTCTTTTTTGTCCACAGAAGTTGAGATTATATTGAAACAAAACCCTAATCATGAGCTGACTTTACGTCATAACATTTGCTATGATGGCCCAAGGCAAACCTCTGTTCCTAGAAAAAATTGCAAAGTGCTGAAAAATATAAACTGAACTGAATATCTTTCATAATTTGTATGGTTATACAAGAACACAAGATTGTATAATTATCGAAACATGTACACGTATGTTCTGAATGAATATAAATAACACAATAATTCTCAATATTACAATACTACAGAATAAATAGATTGATTTAAAACACTACTTATCATACATAAATATACCTAATAACACCTAGATGAATTGAAAGCAAAGTGACCTGCCTTGCTTTATCCTCATCCCACAAATACCTTGCTTTGTACAATATTAGCTACAATGTACTATATTATCAATGTGGTTTAACTGCTTCCCAATAATTAAAAAAAAAAAAAAAAGAAAAAAAAAAGAGTTGATATACTCCTATTTGGAAAATTTCTCAAATCTTCTGAGGGTTTTCATACAAGTGTCCACAAAATAACTATTACACAAAAGTTGCACATATTTATCAATGGATATTCTTACTCTACCGAAATCATAATCTTGCATTGCTATAATATTTTGTGTATCAAGAAAGTCTACAATATTTTCATTGTTGTCTGTAAAAGTAATACTTAAACAAAGGGGACTGTGTTATCGGACTAATTTTCACCGAGACAAAACTTCATTCAAAAACACGACTTCGGATCCAACAACCATTTACTGTATTTCATGACTATAAGTGAAGCACCTTATCCAATTCTATGGCTCATATATTAGTATGTTTCGGCAATGCACACTAGGCAATGGAAAAGCTCTCTTACATGTTGTTCATGCTTATATTTATTAGGATATAGCTGCTCATTATACACATATACAGCTAGCACTGCTAAGTTGACCAGTTAGACTCTGCTATGAAATAAGACAGTGACAACAAAAAAGCATAAAATGAGACAAAATCAATATATTCAGTATTAATATTTGGGTGCATGGCTAACCTTAATTTTGCAAATTTTACAAAACACCGAAATATATATTATCAAGATTGTACTTTGCTGAGTGTTTTCAAAAGGCGAGGCTGAGAGTTTTCATCTGTTTGTACATGAAGCTACAAAGATGACTGTCTCAGTTTTCTTACAATTATTCAATTTTGTAATAGCATCGAGTATTTCATATTTTTTTACTCACAATTTAAATATTTAAGTCTCACTAATAGACTGCAAAATGCACTTAGCTTAGAAGACAGGTTGATCTCTGTAAAAGTCACCTTATCTAATATAATGTTATACCACAATCCCCAGTAATGGAGTACACTGGATTTCAGTGGGTATAATGTACCTTAGGATTTGTGTTTTGGGGTATAGCTCCTGGTGATATCCAACCATTCAATTCATACTTATTATAACATGCTTTTGTATTTTGCAATTCACAATGCTACTTCGTAATGCACAAATTGAAACATTTAGATATATAAAACTGGTAATGATATATCTTAACAACATCTCTCTGTTGACACTTACACTTTTGAATTTACTAAAACACCAAAAGGATTGAGAATAACATCAATATAAAGAGTTGGATCTGTTTTCTCTGTTTTCCTTTCACAATACATAACTACAATATTTAGTAAATCAAGAGAATCTACAATATTTTCAACTTTGTAAAAATAATGTCCCAACAAAGAAGATGGGGTTATCAGACTTATTTTGACTAAGAGAAAATAAGCTGCCCTTTCTTCTCATATTAAGTTAATTGAGTCCCTTCCTCCTTTGCACCTGAGCTAACTTTTACAAAGACAACCTATGCAATACCTCTTTCATGCAAAAATAGCACTACAAATGAATTATAGAAAATATAACATTTGCTTGCTTATTCAAATTAAGTTTGAAATTATTCAACTTTATGAATAATTTAACATATTTTAATACATAGTTTTTCAAATTAGTACCTATAAGGAAAGCACCAGATATTCAATTATAACAATTCCACCCTTATATTTACTATGGAGGACGCTCAACAAATTGAACATTGATAAGCAACTCACTGTGTGAAGACTCACTGGTGAATTGTGAATCACTGTCATAACTAATAAGCACCAGTTTAAAATCAGTTTTGATAAATATCCAAAAGAATAACCACCATTGCAAAATTACAGCTACAGCAGATGAAGCTAAGTTATGGATAAATTTAAAGGAAATCTGAAAACTAGGAATTCAAAAAAATTTTTGGATGATTGGGACTATTTTCATTAAGTTTTCCTTCTCTTTTTTTAAAACTTAATTTATGAATAAAAGACAAAATAAAGAACATCATACAGATCTAAAATCTCATTGATCAAGTTCTCAAAAGTCAATCCATATGAATATTAGCCAGCAAAAGCTGGCATATGTACAGCCCAGCATAAGAATCAAGTCATTAGGTAATAGCACATTTCAGAAAATACTCAGAATTGACAAAGGACTAGGCCACAATGCAAACTAAACATACAGTTTTATAAAAAGGCGAAAATATTTATTTGATGAAACCAACTCTTAATTTAGCTTAACCTGTATTTTAGCCCAAATGCTTCCAGCAGGTATGAAAGAAAACAATTTTTCCAGATAGTCAACAAGCAAAATTGCAATACAGTTTAACACATGCTAGAAATCATGCATGCAATAAAAAAGTAAATGAATGAACGAACCAGGGCTACTCTCTGCATTGACCTCAATTGTGATCTAACTGATTACAACAAGTTGTAAAAAATTAAAAATGTCTACTTTCAATATAATCCCATAGCAGCATTGCAACAAAAGGGAAACACATGGTAATGATTACAAAAAGTGGCGGGATAAGGTTAAAAAAAAACAACAAAAAAACACAGGTCTATTCAAGGCAATGATCTCCATTTTAATCCTACAGGTGACTTCAGCAAAATTGAAGTAAACGGATTAGTAGTTTATTAGACATTACTGAGACAATGTTGATGCACAAGCTGAAAAAAGAAAATTCCAATTGAACCATTTTTAATCCATACACTGCATTTTTGTCTCTAAGGAAACTCAAATTTGCTATAGGCAAAACGGTGACTTTGAGATTTCCATCTCAGGTGATGCAGACATGACGATGATGGCTATATGTCCAGTTACTACTGTGACTGCACATAAAAATAAAACAGCGCTACTGATCAAACAAACTTTTCACAAATCTTTGAGGTTGCCTTGTGAAAAGTTTTCTGTGTTTCAACAGAAATGAATAAATAACAAACCCTAAATTATTTTTATAGCTGTTTAACTGCCATGATGCCAAATCTTGCTCTGTCTTTGACAATAACATTTAGTATTTTACAAAGGCCTTTTATTCATAGCAAAATATTCAATTATGAAGATACCACACATAATATAAATTGTACTTATGTCTCTTGACAAGATGAATAATTTAGTTATTACAAGTAATTTTCATCTACCTACCTTACCTACCAAGAGTCAAACCTAATAAATGTTAACACATTTACACTATCTTGATACCTAGTGTGCTATCATTGATCATTAGAGAAACAATACAATAGAAATGAAATGGTACATCCATTAGGCATGGGAACTTGCCTCAATAAACACACACAGATACAGATAAAAAAAAAATTGTGCCATGGAAATTGTTCCACTGTATAATACTTTTGACTTCATGGTTTCAGAGCTTCAGATCCTCCTCCAGTGGCGTCAGTGTGCCCTCCACTTCCTCCACCATTTTTTTGCCAATGGCGTATTATACCGTTTGATCCACAGTGACATCTAGTGTTGAACAGCCGATGTTCTTGTTCTTGTTCTTTGGTGGCCTCTTCTGCCCCTAAGAATAACCCTCACTCAGTGGGGGGGAAGAGATGCCCTTCTGGTCTGATTGTGCAATAGTTTTAAAGGAATAAATAACAGTTATAAACACAACGTCACACAGTCTCCGTTTGAAATGATAGGAGTAGACAGACGCGGGTGCCTGAGTGATGTGCAATATAATGCTCCATGGTTGGTTCGACAGGGTTTATACTGGTATGACTTCAGGAGTACACGAGTGCAGCATGCTGGCAATGCATGGAATGGATGAGCACAGGACCACATTCATATAGCCAGTGTGTCACAGGTTTAGAGATCAGAAACAACAGCACTTGGGTGTCAGATGTCATGACAGCTCTTGTAACTAGAAATAACAGAAAAGGACATTTTCAAAATATTAATAATAATAATAATAATAAAAATAAATACATAAATAAATGCAAACAAACTTTTTTGTTACTTGTATGTTTATGTTCAGTATATATATGCATGCAGAGAAAGTGATCTTCTAATAAGCAACCAGGATCCGAAAATTCCTACACAAAATGGATACTGGGAACCTGGAAGAAATGCCTTAAAGCACTAAAACAACCTTTCACCAATTGCAGACAGTAAATTGACATTCTTACAGGCACCTTTATACACTTTTTTTTGTCGTTTTTTTTTTTAATTCCAAAAACTACTTTACATTCATGTTTCCCATAGTATTTGATAATGACAACAAACTCTCCATCTGCTCCAACACATACAAAAAATTCTCTGGAAAAAATACATTGGATACAGTTAAAAATATTCTTGCTGAAGGAATGTCTTTCTACGAAAGTGTGGTGTAAGTGGATAAAATAAATAAACTATTTGACAACCAAAATAAAACATGCAAAACAAAAATACAGCAAAATCTCTGTAAAAGAATAAAGATAAAAGGAACATATATTTTATCACATATATGCATTCAACTGATTGCCTAAATAATGACATAATTCAAAATGTGTAATTACCCAACTATAAAGTACAATCATATATCCTATCTCCTCCAGTTTATCTTACCAAACATGAATGTGTAATTTAAGTCAATGACAGTTACATATGTGACACCATCAATTATTGTCTTATATGAAAAATGAGATGGTTGAAAAAAAAAAAAAAAACTGACTCTCTTAGGTTTTTGGACCCTTTGTCTTGCCCATGCCTCATCAAATAAGCCAACACCAAGCCATAAGCACTTTCCACCGAAGCTTTTATTTCTGGCAGGGAGGAGGGGGAAGTGGTGTTAGAGGATGTGTAGAAAAGAAAGATCATATTTGCAACAACCCCAGACCACCTATTTAGATTTTGATGAAACAAAGGAAAATGGACTCCCAAAATGAATGAATAAATAAATAAATAAAATGAAATAAATAAATAAACGCCTCATACATTTTAGTAAGGGTTAGTTAAATAAAAGTGGATGTCATACAGGACATGACAAAATTTAAGTTAGCCATATTTTTTTGTGCATGAAAATAATTCCTCGGGTCATAGGGTGAAGCTTGGTAGGATACATCTTCTAGGAATCTAGAAGGTATACCTCCAGTTTGAATGGCTTAAACATTTTGGCTCCTCCCTGAAACAAGAGAGGGCACCTTTATCATCAAGACAGGCAGCCAGCTCAAGTCTGCAATGAACACTTACTTCATTTAGAGCCTGATGCACAAGGTAGGCACTGCAATGCATAAAAAAAAGCCAAGATTTAAAATTCACACGGGTATGTAAGGCCATGCTGAAACTTTGCCTTCTGAGCACGTGAAAATTGCAATACAATTAAATTTTCAACGTGTGGAATTCAGCAAATGAAAGCACATAAAACTGCAATTTTTTTTTTTAGGACATCAATTATTTGTTATCGATTCCGACATGTTTTGTTTTTTTCCCTCTCTCAATGACCTATGCACTTAATTCTTAACAAGCTTAGCACTTAGAGTACCCCCCCTCTTTTTATTTAATACAGCTAATTGTTAGACATTTATTTTTAGCACACCTAATCAAATATAAATGAACTTCCTGGCATGCAACCTATGAATATCCATGACTAAACACGCCTGCAAAATTATATACTAAAAAAAGAAACATGCAAATCCACCTCTAATACATAATTCCTGTATTATAATTTAACCTTTCGGATACAAACAGATATATTTTTTTCTTTCATAACTTATCTTTTGCTTTTATCTAGTTTTCGTCTAAGCAAGCTAGGACTTTTGAACCAACTTGCAAACTAATTTACATACAAATATCAAACAGTTAAAATCACAAGGGAAAGATGAAAAGCTATCCTGAGGTTAAACATGGCTACTATTTCAAAGGTGTAAAATTAGATATGTCATTTTTCATTTACATACACTCCTTAAATGAACAGCACTGCCATAATGCAATATATTATTAGCTTAATCATAGCAAAATGGTTTCATACACCAATTTTACTGAACAACAAGATTTCAAGTATCATAATTATCCAAACTCACCCGTCTTCTCCTAAATAACCTGTCAAAGAATCCTCTCTGAGGTGGAGGAGGGGGGACATCGTCTAGTAAATCTGGAGAGGGACCACCATCTTGTCCAAATACATTCATCTCTTGGTAACACTCAGTCTCTATCATCTGGAACATCAATTTTTATTTACTTATAATCATGGTACATACTCATCATATGAGATGGATATTTCTATCTATAACCTATTCTGCGTGAGTTCAGATGCATGTTTTCTTTTTTTAATTTTAAAATCTTTAAATACATATCCGGATTTTTGAAATTATATATAAAACTGTCTTGCACCTTCTCACTTTCAACCTATGTGAGTTGATATTAATTAAGTTAAACATTACCAACTGTTTGTTGAGCAATCTGTTTGGAAAAGGGCAAAGAAATCAAGCTGTTTTCACCTCATCTACTGTGTGGGCATGGTCTTCACTGTCATTACATATCATCAGACCACCACATTAAAACTCAGAATCTTAAAACCAATGTTAAGCAACATGTTCATTATGTGGTGTCAGTCAGTCTATTAATAGATCAAGTTCTCATGTGAACTCGTCCTTCACTAAATGTTTTGAAGAGAACTGCATAATAAGTCACCAAAACCACCGTCAAAACACAATCATTAACAGCGGAAACTGGATCTACACATTCAATGAATAACAATGCCACTCCTCAAAAATGTTCACAATGGTTTATTAAATGCAAAGGGCTATTTAATTCTGCCAAAGAAACTGAAAAATGCTAGAAAAATTTTTTCCAACTTCTCAATTTTTGAACTTTTTTTACTTTGTAAAAAATGTTCAGTCTTAAAAAAAACAATACTAATGCCAACGTGGGCATGAAAAAATGTATACCTCATTCTGCCATGGTATGGAAACGGACCCTGAACTAAATCTAGTGTAGAAAGCATCATCTGTCGTGTCGAGGTTGACCCCTTTCACTGTGGAAAACTGCTCTATGTCTAACACATCTTTAGCATACACGGCTCTGGGCTAAAAAAATGTGTGGATAACAACAATATTATTCTGTATAAATAATTTTCTTAACATTTCAAATACAGATTAACTACTTAAACTGCAAAAAATCTGTCTCTGACACATTAAGCCAATCTAGTTTGAAGTAATAAAGCACGCTTGGCAGAGTATCTTCATTGAGAAAGTAAAGCTGTTTATCAAAGTCATACAAAGACATATTAAACTGACATAATTTCCTAAAAACACATGTATTTCCACTTACATCTGGTACAAATGGTGGTTCTAATATTCCTGCTTCTAAACGTTTGAAATTGATATTTTTAAAAAAGGGGTGAGACCTCACATCTTTAGCACCACAAGCCAATCTCTCCTTGGGATCTTTTTGTAAAAGCTGAAAAATCCAGAGGAAAGGTCAATAATATGGTTAAACTTTGCTAGCATTTAATTTCAATAACCGTTTTACTTTAAAAGACTAACTGAATTCATCAAAAAGTACAGGTAAAAAGACAACTACATTACGCTTTTCACTGCAACGGAAATAAATCATAAGGCAGGAAAACACATATTAACACATAAATCACACAAAATTCTTCTAATCCATCCTCATTTTTAAGAAGCAGACCACCAATGTAGAGTATACAATACTAATTATTCTCACCTGCATGCATATAGATCTTGCATCTTCAGAAAACTTCTCAGAGTATGACTCAGTGTCTTCTTTCACTCGCCTATCTACTTCGTCTCTTTTTACCTTTTCCTTCCTAGCTCTAAAGGGGGCCTGGAAGTATAAAGTATCAAAGTTTAGTGCATATTTAGGATTCAGAATTTCATATTTCTGTTCCCACAAAATCATGGAGGCCATCAGTCGGGTGATAAGACTGGGAATTGGAAGACAGTGGTGCATTGTTTGTTGTGGGGTGGCATGGTAGCCTGTAAATACATGGGTGAAAGTTGTGAAAACTGAAAATTCTGAAAATGTACCATGCAACTTTTCATCGCATTCAAACCAAATGAAAAAATGACCAAAATGAAACCTGAAATCGGCCATAATCCTAAAAACATTCACCCATGTAAATAGCACCAAACATGGACACACAATGAAACTGCAAAACTCCTAATCATCAGTCCAGATTCACAAAACAACACTCATTGAAATGGGTCTCTTAGACCAAATACTTCTAAATTGGTCTGTCTCAATCCAGGATAAATCTGCAGTGGACAACCATAATGAAGCAGCTATATTAGTCTACAGAACATGCATTAGCCGCTCCTTACTTTCAGTAAACCAGACCCAATATTTTCAATGAAGTGGACTAGCTACTATGTACTACTGATTTCCCTGGTGTCAGAATAACTTAAATGAGATTAAGTGAACTTTCAAGTTTCTTTTGTACAACTGGGCAATTATAGTGTTTTGGTCAGGCTCTGTTGCTTGGAATGTTTTGATTAAAAGTGAAGGCAATACAATATTACTTAGCGATGTTTAGTAAAGTCATGAGTAAAAAATAAAAGATGGACTACAATGGAAAGAGTAAGTAAATCAACAACCTTTGAGTTTTCTTTAAATATTCTATCTAGGTTCTTACCTTAAATGGAACAAATTTGCTTTTGGTCTTCATAAACAATGCAACTTATCTCAAACATATTTGTATTTGAACTATGCATTGAACAATAAACAACAAACTTGTTGCATGATATCACTGTTATGAATTCATGTTTGCTGTGTGATGGCATTCATCTATGCAGTTCACCACACACACACACACACACACAGGCCTAATACTGCATACATTTTTCACCAAGGCATGCAATGAAAAGCAATTAATAAAATTGCCTCCCAAAACAGTTGACAGCATCAAATTTTTCATTCCACCAAACCAGACACACCACTTCTCATGCATACATGCAGGCTTCTATGCAGACACCCACACACACACATTATAAAATGACAAGAAAGCAATATATAACAAGTCAAAAGGTAAAACGGTTTTCCACTTATCGTGTTATCAGTAAAAGTACACGGCAACGACAGCGACGATGGCAACTGTGACAACAGACGCAGGTGACGGCTATATGTACAGACACATCTGTGTCTGTACATAACTACACTTGGACATCACCAAAAAACCAGAGCCTACTGGAAAAAACATTTGGGTCTACTAACTTGCAAGATCACCACATGGGAAAGGCAGCATTAATATATAAGGATTGGACAGCTACATGGATCTAATTACTGACTTTATTTCTGAAGCACACGTCTGTATGTCATTCTGGTGATCAAAGCTCTTTGAATAAGAGTCAAAATGCCATCTCATCTCATAGGTAAAGAAAGATGCTTAGTCCCTTGGCAAAAATTAGAAAAAAAAAATCTTTTTTCTTTTAAATTTTAGTTATACTTACTTGTCCTTCAATCATCTCATAAATTATGCACCCAAGTCCCCACCAGTCAGGACTGAATGTATAGCGCTCATTTTTGATGACTTCTGGGGCTGAAAATAAAGAATTCTTGATGTTACTTCCACAATTTAAATATATTTACCAATATTAATTTTATGGTTACCAATTTTAGTCTAGTATTGGTAAATGAAAAAGAAAGATGTAAATTTAAATTTACAAATAAATTAATGTAATAAATAATAAAAAGAATGGAGGCAATTCATTTGTCTCAAACTGAACTAGTTTGGTGATTTCAACGATCAAATTGCATAAACTGATTAAAAAACAATCATGCAAGGGAGCCTGATAATGGCAAGAGATGGCCTCAAATCTGTTTTCACCAATAAAAATTAGAACTCCAAACCACAAAACATTCTTTGATACACAATTTGAAATAAATGGAAACAATAAAAGAAACCAAAGAATATATAAATAAATAAAAAAATAAACATAAAAAGTTTCCTTTAAAATGTTCAAATCAGGATTCCCTCCCCCCTCCCCCCAACCTCTCTCCCCAGTTTATAAGATAAAACCAAGGATTCCACATTCTGAACCTACCCATATATCCCACAGTGCCCACTCTGCCCCGGATGGTTTCTCCTTCTGGGATTTCCACGGCTAGACCCAAATCTGATATCCTTAAGTGCCCTTTAAAGTTTTATTGAACCAAAGGGTGAGTCACATTTTGATATAATGAGGCTAATTTAATAAAATAAAGATTTTTCTGATATAAATGTATTATTGTGACTGTTACATTGCCTTCAGTTCTAGGAGATATCCGAAAAGATTACTCATCTTGCATATATATTCAATTTCAATGCAATTATTTATTTTTTTGGAATTATGCCTAATAATACCATACTCAAGTCTCTACACTGATCAATAGTTGGTTACTTAACATTGAAAAGACAGGCAATGAGACTCACCAAAATCATCTAATAAGATATTTTCTGGTTTCAAGTCCCTAAAAAATAACACAGCAATTAAGGACTTCACAACATGAAAATACATTCAATCCAATTAAACCCAATCCCTAATCACAGTATTTATGTTAACGGAATCTTCCCATATTAATATCATCAAGCCAAAGCTCATAGTCAGTCACTGATGGAATTATCCATACAAGTAGGAAAGGGTATCAGGTACCTTGTTAGTTAAATCAAGAGATGTAAAACAGCACAAACTTCAGCTAGGTTTTCTATAAAAATCAATGGGTCAGTGTCTTTATCTATACTTATTCTTTGAGTAGGCATTCGTGCCATTACCTGTACACTATCCTTTCTGCATGCAGGTCTGAGAGCCCGCAGGCTATCTCGGCTGCATAAAAGATGACTCGTTCTTCTTCAAATCCTGGATTTCCCATATGGTGAATGTGAAACTTGAGGTCCCCACCATTCATTATAGTTAGCACCAAGCACAGGGCATCTTTTGTTTCAAATGCATAGGCTAAACTAACCTGTAATTAGAACACATGCAAAGATAATTTACATTTTACGATTTCCTTTTTACTTCATAAAAGTAAGTGTTTAATTCAATTCAAACATCTCATAAAAATCATTAAATTTAACACAGACAAGGATCAGTAAATTGAAAAAAAAAGCAATCATGAAAAATCTTCAATTATTCAAGTTATCAAAGACAACTAAAGTAAAACCTGCAAACACTTACTACAAATCTTGAGTTTACTTTTTGCAAAATTTGCTTTTCATTTAGCGCCATTGCCTCTCCTTTTCTCTTTTTGATCCTCTTCTTTTCTAACTTCTTACATGCATACATCTTCCCAGTTGCACGAACTTGACAAGCACAGACCTCCCCAAAACCTCCCTTGCCTAAGACTCTATACATTCTGAAGGTATTTTTAGTGACTGGTTGACTGAAAAATTCAACATTATGCCAAATACATGTTCACATACTAATATATAAATATCTTTACATTAACTAGCAATCGTATATACACATCAAACTATGACTCTTAGGTTGGTGGGTGTCAAAAAATTCTTCCACTGGGTGGGTATCAAACTCTTCCACTTATATGTAAAACTACTACTTAATTTTTCTCTCGCATAAAAACTATATGCATATTCTCGACAAAAATCCTTTCAGCCTGTTCCTGTACTTCAAGTGTCCGAAGTTGCATGCCAACATGCATGTTTGTACATAAACAAACAGATATATGCGTGCTTGTTAAACAAAAGATGACAGAAAAAGACCAGCAAGAAGATAACGGTTCAATGTATTGTTTAGAAAGCATTGTTGGCAGACCCAGTATAGACTATATAGTCAATATTCTCTGGCAGTACTATTTATTGCTGCTCCACAGATGTAATCACTTCTATGATTTACTGCCCTTCACCTGCTCAGTGGGATGAGTATTGACTCCTGTGGAGCACAGATCTACAGCCACACGAGCCAGACCTATTCCCACGTCAGACTTAAGCCAACGCCAGTAGTTAGAGATCAAAATAACCAGACAAGATTTAGAAATCAATTTTTTTTTTCAATGGCTGGCAATGAGAAATAAACTAAAAATAAAAAGGAAAAGCAGAAGTTATTTATCAGCATGGTTTTGCAAGTCTTGAGTTTTCATTTAATGTATTTTTCAATGAAAAAATCATATCTATTTCTTGATTTCATGGCTCGTCTGTTCTATTTATATCCACTGCCAATATCAAGACCTATCAGAAAGTCTTTGGCAATCAAGTGCACAGAGGTATACTGGCGTGCAGCTATTCATCCACTTCCCTGATGATTGAAAACATGTCAATTAATGAAATAGGAGCTTAAATCTATACACTGAATGTGTTTGTCAGTTTCTTTCTGAATTATCAAGGTGAAACAAGAGGCAGAAGACTGATTAATTGTCTAAAGCCAAGTCCAACAACCTGTAAAATTTGAACAAATTGGGTACAAAACAGCCGAGGGCCAAAGGAACACTGAAAACATTCTACTGTCTAATTTCGAGGAACTGTCTTATATTTCACACGGTAATTTTAGTCAAATTAGCTTAAGTTTTTTAGAACTTGTCTTTTTGCAGTTTGTAAGTTCTCCAAAGGTGAATAAAAAAGCAAACCACTCACCTTTCTAACCATTTCCACTGTAGATATCTCTTAAAATACATGCTGTCTAAAAACTCTGTGAAGGGCTCTTTACTTAACCATTCCTTTATTACACTAGAAATAAAAAGAGAAAATCAAATGTTATGAGAAATGCAGCAGTTTTGTTTCCTTTTTCGTCATTTATTAAAAAAAAAAGATTCCCAAACTGTGCTTATAAACCTATTAAATTTGATCCAATAATTTGTATGCATGATAGCAAATGAAAACATGATGTCATGCTTGTTTTATTTTAAATATATACCTTCCCACTTAATTTAATTTACGATCTTATTGCATGACAGTATTGATATCTTTATGCAATAGATCTACTGATTTATTTCATCTAAATTAAAGTAATTGCAAATCTTTGATTTTTTTGTCTAGGTTTGATAATAAATTTCTGAAATGAGAATGGCCTAAACTGAATCATTACAACAGTTATGGGTAGAAAATAAAGCAAGAAAAAAAATGCAAATTGCATGCCGTCACTTTGAAATATGCGTTAACTGCTCCAACTCACTCATCCAGCCCTATCTCCTTCTTTCCGTTTAAGAAAAAATAAAGGGTGTTATCACAGCTTACATGATAATGTGTAACAAAGCAAGAATATGATGTATTCAATGTGTTACTTACTCTACACATGGAGTGAACTGCTCTCTTGTGATGTCTCCCTCCGAGATATTCTGCTCACAAGAACTGCTGAGGTTACTATTAATTTGACTAATGTATTCTGGAGACTAGAAAAGAAAATACACATTTCTATGAATTTTGAAAAAAAATGGTTGTGTAATAAACCTTGTGATTTAAAGGTACAATATGGAATGAAAATTTTTACTTATAAATAAAACACTTTTCAGAATTTAAGAATTCAAGAAAAAACTTTATGGTTCAGCCAGTTCAGTCTTAACTTAATTTTCTCATACTTCTTTGAAAAAAAAAATTTATTTTTTTTGCAACATAAGTTTTTTTATTGTGTGACTGTTTCACTTTTCCATGCTTGTGTATTCTATTTCCACACCTGAGACCAGAACATAGCATGTAAAAGCACATGTAACTTATGTAAGTCACTCCCATCTCAAATATCAAACTTGCCACTCTGTATTTTAACAAGCAAGCATATTGTTAAAAAGAAGTTTATAGCAGGCTAGATACAATTGTACATCCATAATTTGAGCATTTACAAATAAATTGTATGTGGTTGTAATATGTAAAAAAAATGGTGATCTAGCCTGAAGATGAGACCACCTGTTTTTACTGAGTGAATTTTTTAGGCATCCTGTAGAATTAATTCACAATGGAACTATACTACTCTTAGGGACTCTCACTGAATGCAATCAGGGCCCCGTACCTCGAAAGCATCGCGTATTGCGAATCGCTATATCAAATAGAGGCTACAATGGGACGAGTATGGGCAAGTTATGGAATTGAGACGTTCGCGCACGTGCGTAACATAGAGAATCTTTCGAGATACAGGGCCCAGATTAACATACCTCCTCTTATTTACAACTAACTCATGTAATCACCAGCTTTTCTGTATTCTACTCAACAGCAGGAGCAGGCATGTTTACCTGTTAATTTGATTGCATTCTGCAAGAGTCCCTGTGAAGTTGGTTCCATCTACCTAGTACAATAGTTTCATTGTAAATGCACCCTAAGAATCAGGAATATGTATCTGTTAGAATTCCAAAATTTATGTTCAACTGATAACCAACGGTTATAATCAAGTGAAAGGTCTTAAGTTTAGACCACAACATGGGTTTGTCATTAAACGTAAGTTCCAGAATCCAGCTGATACATATGCATAACATTTTTTCAAGAAACAAAGAAAAAAAAAACTTATAAAAAGAAGTAAGAAATTCAGGGGAGGGATTGAGCTTTTTTAAACCAACTTTTTTGCGAAATCTTTTTCTTTTGTGTGTGTGTGTGTGTGTGTGTGTGTGTGTGTGTGTGCCCACATAGCCTGCTACTCTAAAAGGACACCAAGCATGTTGATTGTCCAGAAAAATGACGGCCTGGTGATAAGGCCTGTGGGTCTGAAAAACGCTGCGTGCTGATTGGCTTAGAGTTGCTGATGATTGACAGCCAGTGATAGGTCAATGGTCGCATGAGCATATTATTTTGGGAAAAGCAAAATCTCTTCTTTCCTCCCAATCCTGACAAAGATGTCATCTGAAAGATCCTGTATCATTTTGTAATATACCTTTTGCTGCCGAAAACAGCAACAAATGTCAGTAATAATTACTAAGTAGCATTTTCTTACCACCTTGAGGCTGTTTATCTATAATTTATATCTAAAAATAACACTGGCAAGGGCATAACTTATATTTAGTTTTGACCCTGTTAAAAATCCAGATATACTTCAAACTTCCCTTTTTCCAAGTAAATGTGAAAATGAACTTAAGTTATAAGGAGTGCCCTTAATTTTGCTGCAATTTTTGCACAAGTCTTGTATAAATATAGATAATTAGGACAATTCAGACAGAAAATTAAGCAATCACGTATGGAAAATCTAAATTACAATAACTACATATACCACATATGGGTAGAATAAACCACCTTGTTCATGTGAACCCACGAAAGGGACAAAATTGCTGAAGAAAGTGAAGGTGTTGTTAGAACTGCGTGCATGCCGGTAATGATGTCAAGCTAAGCACCAGGTGCTGACGTCAAATAGCACAGATGACATCTCCATACACATATACACAGGCATGTCTTCACTAATTACAGATCACACAATGCCAGAAAGTAGAGTGTTAAAGGTACAATATACGTTCTTGGCACTATTCATACTTTATTTCAAACGTCACAGCTTCCTTGTTAAGACGACCTTTTGATCTCAAACTAAAGTTAACCAAGGACACTGCTATACACCAGTGCCTCTCACTTAAGCAGAATAATCCAAGTCTATTCAACAACTTTTACTTTGTGTTTGACTGAGATTGGATAAAACTGATTTACCTGTATACCTCCCCCCCCCCCCAAAAAAAAAAAAAAAATCGTTTAAACATATCAATTGATACTCAGTTCTAACTCCAATATTTTCAGGTTTATGACCATTTGGTAACACACCCTACAAAATACAAAGATACCAAAATAAACCATTCAATCCTTATAATTACAGAGTACACTTGGTCCTTTCACACAGATTGTCACATTTAAATATTCCTGTATATAAAAACCTAGAGATATCTATGGGCTTTCACTGAATACCCTATATAGTGCTCAAGGTAAAGCAACACCCATTTCATATCTTATATACTGTATAGTCATAAAAAGATATCTCAGATAATTTTTTGGATATATAGACACTTAAAGTTGGGTTTATTTGTGATGGTAACTCTAGATTAATATTTATTCTATTTAAAAGTATTCAAAATTTAACAATTTTTCATTACAGGTTTTATTTTATTTTATTTTATTTATTTTTTTGACAATTCATTCTAAAACTTCAGTAATCCAAGTGAACATAAAACATCATTTGTGCTTTAACTTTTATATAAAAGACATACCTTTTACAAATTCTGTTTCTTCAATGAATCACAGATAATAACAGAATAAAGCTCATAGCCAGCTAAGCCAGCTTTTCCACTTAAAGTGAAAATCCATTTTTCATCAATCTGAACTTGCACCTCTGTTTTTAAGAAAAATGCTTTCACCGTGAAAGCTTACCACACTAAAACAAAAAGGACCTTCTTTAAATTATTTCTCTTACTGTTTACTTATTGATTATAACAAGCAGACAATGGCTGATGTCTCATATTGGCACAGGTCAAAAATCAATAATGTACGACAGCATCAGCATTTTCACACTGTTTGTCTACATTACAGTAGGGATTACAAGTATGGTATGATAACCTTTTCATTTTATAGCTGCAAGGGATACATGACTACTTTCTTATGCTTTATGTAAATATCAACTTTCTTGCTTAATGTTGTGGTGAGAAACTTTTTTCTCTTTTTTTTCTTTCTTGCAATGTTATTAAACCACAGACTAGCTCATCCATTTTTTTTTGGAAAAATTAATTTTGCTTCACAGTGGCCAAATACCCGCATGCACTTTTGTGAATTTCAAGAAAACTTGGATTATACTGAATCTTTTATAAAGACAACGTCCATGCAAAAAATAAGAATTAATAAGACTTCATTTTGCATTTGTCTTGGTTACTTCTCAAATAACCATTTTTTCTTATAAAGTGTTTGTTTTATTTTTCGCAAATTCAGGAATAGCTCTACACCAGTTGGTTGGCTGTTTTGATAGTGAGACTGTAAGGATCTTATCAGATAACCAACTAAGTAATCAAACCAAAGCTGCACCCCTCCCCCCTTCAAAGAAAAAGTCTTCAGCATATAAGTATATAGAACAGCACAGCCTGAGTATTCAATATGCACGCTTTTTTTTTCACTATTTGAACTTACAGTGGGGATCCTTGTGCATAAAAATGGTGGTGAAATGGTAAACCACACCAGACAATTGACAAATACCTTTCACAAAAAAAGAAGGATAGGCAAAGACAAATTAAATAGAAAGAATTATAACATATAGTTGGTGGGCAATTTCTAGGCATAACCATACACATACCGTAGGCTTGAGGTATTTTTCAAACACTTCCTGTGCTACCTCCTTCCTTTTTTCATCTGGTGCTACTTCAAATGCAATCTGAAACAACAAATTTTTTACCTAACTGCCCATTAAGAGTTCAATTATAATTATTCTCATCTCATTCTAGTATACAATGTGCTTACCTCTGCTAAAAACCAATTAATCAAGTTTATGAAAATGTTGCTTGTATAGCATGCAAAAAAAAAAAAATAAATAAATAAATAAATAAATAAATAAATAAATAAATAAAAATGAACAATCATACATCTGCACAGAACAGAAATCTTAGCGACCATCTTTAATCTCATCTCCTTATAACTTTCACATTATTGATTGAAATATTCATGGCACTTACCACAGCATCTAGGAAACCTATGGCTATTTTCAGATCTGACTTTGTATCACAAAACTGTCTGAACAGTAACCACCCTAGGGGCTGTTGCTCAATTAAATACTTGTAAGTTATACCTGAAATAAGTCACAAACATGTCATACAAACAGTAAGGAAATTATTTCAAACATATACCAAGAGTCATTAAATTACAGGTGGATTCAATTTATGTGTGACCAGTTGCCATTTGTATCATATTATACTAGCATAAATAATTACCTGTATTTAACAAAAATCATTATTAAATCCACCGTATACAATTTCATAATTTACAATTGTGAAGAGATATTCCAAATATTAGATTTATTTTTGAAAAAGGTTAAATTTAAAAATAAAAGCGCTGGTCAATCTACCAAGTATGTCTGACCCCAATTTAATTCAATAAATATTTTCAAAATTATCTAGCTACAATAAATACAAAGAAAGTATCTTGTAGCTAAATGCACAATATGCTAGCACCCACTTACTGCTTTGGTCTAAGATATTTAAACATTGAGTGATATGTGGGAATTTCAAGATCTGTTTCCACTTTTTGCTTCTGCCTTTCCTCTTGCCTCCACCACCTAAAACCAAGACATAATTTGTTGTTTTAACAATGACGCTAATTTAAACACGTAACAAATCATAAATCTTATAAATGGAAATTTTTTATTCCATAATTTATTATAATGGCAACTAAAAGCAACAGATTGCTCTAATTTTTAAGTAATTGCTCAAATTGAAA
>NW_019775413.1:1511145-1676110 GCF_001039355.2 Lingula anatina | reverse complement strand
CCCCCCCCCCCCCCCCCCTCCGACAATTTCAATTGTTTAATTGTTTGATTTTAAACTTTAAATATCAATGAAAATCTGTTGGTAATGGTTATATATATTTTTACTGCGCTCATGACCACAATAGTAAATTTATCACTAGTAATGACCCCGAGGAAGACTGCATTACGCGTCACGTGCAATATAAACAAATGTGAACTTAGACCTTATAACTTCACAATGGCGGGGGAGCAAAAGAGTAATAGCAACACCGGCTTAGTGTATTGTATTGCATGTAAAACTATGGGCATTCTGACTGTGATATGTGTACTGAGTCTCATAACGCATACTCAAGCTGTGGATCCAATAGAAATATGTGGTGCTGATGGATACGATATTACGAATTTAACCAGGTGAGATGCAAGGATCTATATATGACTTGTGCATACTTTCAAATCACGTGCATTATTTGAGAACACGGTCATGTGACCGAGGTGCTAGCACCAAACTTTAATGTTATATCCGTTATGTCACCCATTTTCCTACATAAAGTCAGTGATGTTGACGCTTACACTTTTACTGGGTATGCATACATGTATCATACATTCCTAATATCTGTAATATAGGCCTTCCGATGTCAAATGATGTCAACTCGCACTTTATCTTTAAAAATGTCAGGTCGTCATGTTGCCCCATTCAGGCCGTATAGTACTGTGTGTAGGTTGGGGAGGAAAGCGGCTTATCCTGAGCACACTAGTCACCGACAAGTCTTCTTTAGTCGACGGCTTCCTTATGAGAGCATTCCTTTTTCACATTCACATACTCTACGTGTTAGAGCTGCCTTCAGTGCTTTTGTACACGAGCGGAAAACCCGGAAGTCACTTAGGTAGAAATGGTTGACAACAATTTTTACTGAGTCAAATATACATATTTCCAAACAACATGCGTGCTGTGCTTGCACTGATCCAATACACGAGACATTATTTGCTTGTTCGCTGGTAACATTGAGTCAGCAGTGTCTCATGCTACTTCATAGACCATTTTAAGTCCTACCATTGCTACATACATGTATAGTCGACCTCTCTCGGGTTAAATGCCTTATTTATATATACAGTTTATATATATATAAGCCTAAAAAGGGCACTTACAAGATGGGTACGGAATAAATAAAAATGGGTTGGGTATTTCACGGCGTAACTGTGCCAGTAGTCGCACATGTATTTGACTATAACGTTGCTTTTTCTATTTATCATCCCTGTGTCTAAAGAAGGCAAATCGTAAGTTACATTATTGTACTGCTGGGGGCGTCTCGATAGTCCGAAGGTTCATTGGTCCGAAGGTTCATTGGTCCGAAAAGTGGTAACATTTTCATCGATTTTTTAATCAAGGGTTCATTGGTCCGAAGGTTTTATAGTGAACATTCGGACCAATGAACCTTCGGACTATTGAACCTTCGGACTATCGCTACGGCCCCGTACTGCTACTATTGTTGCCGTTGCCTTTTTGAGCAATTGAGCGAAGGCGGTGCACAGAATCTATGGCAAAGCATTCTCGATATATTTTAAGTGCTGGTGTTTTTTCCTAATTACAGTGCTGACTACTGGGAGTTCTCTACAGATCAAAAGTGTCTTCATTTAGGAAACGCCACCACTTCAAATTGTACGTTTTTCATGGCGTTTTGTAAGCCTTTGCAAAGAGGAGGAACCAATTGTACCAACGCAGGCATCTGCCAGATGGATGATGACAACCCAGAAAATGTTTATAGAATAGGTGGATACCGGCAAAATCCTTTTGTGGAACAAGGTTAGAAAACATTCTCACTAGTTCTCATATAAGACTATATCTGTTCATAGCGCATTTATTCAGTTACTTTGGGCACCGAGCGTTAGGCGCGGTTGGGACTCTCACTTCACATTTTCATTTTATTCTTTTGCAGATACGAATGGTTTTTTCGCTGGATTTCCGAACGGACAGTCCTTCACAACTTCTTTTGGAAAACCGTGCAATCTTTCCATTTTAATTGAGTTTAAATGCAACCAGAATGCACTGTGGAGGGCAAATATTGATACTTCTACTGTAAATCCCTCTGAGGCTCCGAATCCAACGAAGTTGGTGTACCACCCAACTTCTTGTGCTGTAAGTAGTATATTCATCTATTACCTTTTATTATGTCGTGTCTCATGTTTCGGACCAGCTGAAAACAATAGGGGCAAGATGNGGTGTGAGGTTAGTCTGTAAGTACTGGTAGATGACCACATTGAGCATAAAAGGGTATTCCTCCTGCTTTACAGAACTATACACCTCAGGGGTAAAGTGCACTATCTCGCTTCATATAACTAGTAGTACGTACCCAGTGCGAGTGATTTGGCTGCGAGTGCGTTACCCGAGGAAACGTTACCTTCTTTTTTATTTTATTTTTTTAAATTTTATTTATTTATTTTGAAGGAAAATAAGATTGATTCGCTGTTATCAATATAAAATAATCTATGTGTAATCCGCTTATCGTTAAGTGGCCGTGTACATTGCTGTTGTCTACTTTATTTCAGTATCAGCTAACTTTTGACTATGCAGGTGCATGTCAGAAAATTAGCCCAGCCACAATGGTAACTTCTTTAAGTGCGGGTACAGTGCTTATCATCATGTGAGTAGACAGAGCAATCCATTTAATTATTAACTATCAGCCATACCAATCTATACAAAAGCTCGTACTTTATTTGAGGGCATTATATATAACTTAGGTTAGTCAGTAATCAGAATGTAGTGTCACCCACCATTTAATGGACACTGGAAACTCGCAGTGTTACGTCACACACCAAATAAAAGTAAATAATCACGTATTAACTACTTTTTTTCCCTATTTTTCTTTTTCTTTCAGATTTTTTGTCTCATTGTTTGTTTACTTCCTGTTCGGCAGTCTAGCGAACGCGTGTGTGTTTGAGCAGACAGGAGCTCATATAATTCCCAACTACGATTTCTGGATCATGTTACCCACCTATATTGTCGTAAGTCACCTTTCTGATGTCAACTTTGAAGTAAAAAGTAGAAATGTTGTTTTGGATGCAAATATACCTTTTATTTTGGGCCATAAAACGGATTTTGATTGTGTTTTTTTCGACCCCCTCCTCCCAGCTTCATCTTGGTTATTCATTTCAAGTTTTCTAACTGATAGATTTTGATTGCCCCGATTCATTACTTTAAGCCCTGTGCTTGGTCTCCATTTTTTATTTGTCTTTTCAAAACTAATCAATTAAAATCATATAGACATGGTATATTATAGTCAAGTGATGAATAGAAATCATTAGTTTTCATTTTATTTTGATATCTCAGCCGTTTTATTGATATCAGAATGTATAAATCCTCCGTGCCTTTAAAGTGATAAATATCGAAGTTGGAGATCAGGCACAGGCCGCAAAGTTCAGTCAAAACTAGGACCCACCAAAAAAAGTGAAAATGATCTGTGAAATTCTCTTTATTGCATCTCTTAAAATAAATTCTTTAAAAGGTTAAACTTTGAAATAATTTTAATGTTTTTTTTTTTCAAATAAAAAGAACCTATCAAAATCAAATACATGATGATTATAAAACAGCGGAATAATTTATTGTGTTAAAAATATATTAACTGCGAATTTCTATTGTGTTCTAGGATGGGTTTACATTTACATTCAGCTGCATGTGTTGTAGAGAGACGAATCCGTCCCATTACGAGGATATCGAATGAAACGATAAAAAGTGTGTACAGTGTATATTCAAGAATTCATCAAAATTTCTTGTTTGGTACCTATTGTGATAAGACAGTACAGTTATTCAAGTCTTGTTTTTTATGGAAGAGAAGTTGTAGAAAAATCACATTATCAATATGATACTCTCCCTGACATAAGTATTGTTAGGGCTTTTAGTGCAGTGAATGATTTCTTATTCAAGTAGAGTAATATTTAACTAATATTAGTTTTCAATAACCTATATTTCAACAAAAAGTGCAATATTTATAATTACCCGATAACAATGGCTTCGATAAAGGTTTCTTCGAATCAGTCCATTTTGTTGAGCAAAACCAAATTTGAACTATGGTTGAGATAGATCAGTTTTAACATGTAATTGCATAAAAATTACTACATATACAGGAGTATTTAGTTCATTATGAAATAAAACATTTTATAAACTATCGATAAGTGCTCATTTTCTTTGGCTATCAGAAATAACGGGACTTCACCATTTTCATCTGTGTGAATGATGAAAGTTATTAGGTTGAAAATACTTCTTTATTTGTCAATGGCCTTACTTAAAGTGCATTAATGTTTTAAAATATTTTATTAAAAAAACGGTTCTTTGTTGTTCCTTGAAAATACAACGTATTGCAAAATTGTACACTTTACTAACAAATAATATGATTTCGGTACCGTTTTGAATAAAAATTATAATTATTAAGTAAATTATAATCATTTAATAATTATTAAGAATACTTCAATAACAATAATTATTATTATTAAATAAGAATGAATAAATTACATTTCACAATGAATTAAGAGGCACTTGAACAAGAGGCAAGGAGAAGGATTTTTCATGAGGGATTTGAAATACTTTCATTGCTCAATTAGCCTGTCTAATGTCACTACTAGGCGACTAGCCCGTGGTGACGCTGCAGTTGACTACCAACCATCTTCTAACAATATGAATTAGCTACCAGTTTAATAATAGCTTCAAGGCCCTGAATCATTTGTTTCTGTGCGTTGTCAATAAAGAAAAAAAAAACAGACACTAAAAATGTCCAATCTATGTAAATAAACCTGGTAATTTGAAATAGGGTAGGGCAGTTATTTACAGGAATGCAGAGGGTGTGTATGGAAAGTAATGGCACTGGTGTCACAAGCAGTTCATTTAAAATTCCAAACAACAAACTACATGGTTTCTCTACCCAAATTAGCCCTTTTGAGTCCAAGGCCCCATTCCCATAGACACCATCGGTCTAAGTAGGTCGATCCAACTCCGCGGAGTTGGTCGTTTTGAATTATAGTAAATTGTTTGTGGCCCCAGCTCCGTTACTTTTCAGGCACAACGGGCATGCTCTCTGTAGGAGCTTTCTACGCGACTACTATTCCTTTCACCCGTGGATGTCCATTTCTAGACACCTTGGAAGTACACTTGAGGAGGTTCCTCGTCTTTCACTCAGTTAAAACGTTTATGATACAAAATACAAAGTACACATTAAGACATTGAAACGCAAGTCATCGGCAGCTAGAAAACATTTGCATGTCTGTAGTGTAGTTTGGAACAACCTCTGAATCATGCTCCGAAAATCAGATTTTCTTGGTTTCTCATTCTTCATATGCTTCATTCACTGTCCCTCTATCCGAAGTCACAGGTGTGTCGGTGACGGTATCATTTTTCCACCGTAAACTTCCAGTCACCTTTTCATCGACAATTGCGTCAGGACGAACACATTTCCATAATCTGTAGATCGCAACCACAACCAAGAGCTCTACAACCAGCACCAGACCGTACAGGAGTGACACGTTGACCGTCGTAGCTCTCTCCGTGGGGTCATGGAATGCCGTCGCGGAGAGACTGATGCACAGGGGCACATTCTGGAACCCCATCTCCAGCGCAATTGTTTTCCGTTCGCTCTGCGTCCGGCGGCAAACGAAGGCCACAAAGAACCCCTGGGCCACGCCGATATTGCACAACAAGATGCACGCTAGCCACACCTCCCAAACCGATGCGAATATATCAGAGTAGAGGAATATGTTCAAGGCGATGCTAAATACAATAGCTAGGAGCGCGGGTACAGTACCTGCCTGAAAGTAAATTTATGGGTTTTGTCAGAAAATTTATTTACAAATTGTCAAGGGTTCGCAGATGTCTATTTCAAGTGGCTCTTCAATATTTAATGCACGTTTTAGTACTTTTGACACCTACATTAACTTTCATGACCGCTTACTATGCAATGTGCAATGGGATTCAACTTTTGCCTTTTGCTCTTTGTAAAACCGGTTAAAAAAAAAAAAAAAAAAAAAAAAAAAAAAAATTAAAAGTCAACTGATCAAACGAAAGCCTCCCTCTAGCTATAGACCTAGAATGAAAAAGTTGATTGAATGACAGAATTTCATGCAATTTTCTGAAGCTGAGGAGCCTCGTTCCCCTAATCACGTGCACTGATAATTAAAACGCTAAATAAGTTTTGGTGAATATTTCCTTTCACACACACACACGCACACACACACACACACACACACACACAATCTTACCTTTACCAGATTTTTGGCTAACTTTTCCTTCTTGTATCTGATGACCATTCCTAGAGCTGCAGGGATCAATATTAATACTAATGAGATAGTAATGTTCACGTAAGGTATTGCAGTTATTTTTTGCTCCCAGAACCGACTGTATATAAACAGATTTAGCGGCATGGTACCAAACGCCAAAGTCGTTGAAACTGTTGTAATAAATACACTGAAATTGAAAGGCATTCTTTAAATAATGCTTCACGTCGAAAAAAAAAATTACTGTTTACGAAGATCTCTCCTCCAGCAAATGTTATAAAACGAAGTCCAATTAAAATTTGACGTCGCACAACATTCATTACAAAAATAAATTACGGGGCAACCTAAATAAGATAAATCATAGAACACACTGTGTAGTACTAATGGTAGGCTAACGGTTGACTTGAAACAAAAAAATTCATAAACTTACCTTAGAGAAACGTCGCCGCCAACCCAGTAGGTGAAAATATTAGAAAATGTCCCGCCAGGTGCAGCCGCAATGATAAGAAGACCCAGTGACTGGTACGGTTCAAGCTGAAGTGCGTGGGCAAGCCAAAACGCTGTCAACGGCATCAGGACAAACTGACAGACGGCGCCAATAGCTGGGCTGACCGGTTTTTTAATGTGTTTTTTCAGATCTTCCAACACCACGCCGCATCCCATTCCAAACATCATCAAAAACATCAAGAAATTCATGATGTATGGATTGGCTGCGTTCAAAATGCCAACAGCATGGTTGGCCGTTTGCTGGCTGTGGTTGTCACCGCTTGTATTCCACATCGCGTTGCGGGAAGTCACCGAAAATTTGGTCACTCGAGAGAAAGTACAAGATCTTATTTACCACAAAGTAAGCTGTCCTCTTGCTGTCAACCCTCTATACGTCACAGCAGTCTTGACAGAAGTCACCGAAGAATATACAATGACCTTCGGTGTTTTAATGTAAATAACTTTGGTGACCATGGTTATCATATAAGAAGTATTCCAATCCCAAAATAAGGACGACTAAAAGCCGTTGCTCTTGCCCCATGGCCACCTGTTGGATTCTATTCTAAAAATGCTTATGCATTTAATAATATTACTTTCATATTCAGAAGAAGATGATTCTAAAATTAAGTACAATGCTTACGTTTTTCCAATTAACCGATGTCAAATAATTTGATTTACAACGCTCTTTAGTAAGAAAAGTGTGCGGAGTAACACATCTTAAGTCAATAGGTTTTATTCATAGGTTTCACTTATATGTTATTCAGTTATTCTTCTCTGTGGTCGCAAGTCTTTATAGCAAATATGTGAGCACATTAACCACGTCACAGTAGTAGCCTTGAATTCAAATGTGTAGCCAATACGTGTATGTATGTTCAGCGTTATGCGTAGTTAAGTCATGATCAGCGGACACTAGGAAATAATAAGCAAAAGTGATAAAAGGACCTGCTTCATAAGAAAAAAAAACTGGAGACAAATAAAACATCGAGAAAGGTATTGTTAATGTTTTATAATAAACCTACTAACTTTATTTGAGCACTTACGTGTAACTGCAAAAGTACACATAGCAGAAAGCATTGAAAACGTTCTTTCTGTCTGTAAAATAATAAAGATTTACTTTAAATTCAATATTTGAAATATCTTTACAGTTCTATCTGCCCAACATGTTTCCATATAAAGAGGACATTTGTTCACTCTTAGATATAACACTTAACACAAACCGTTAAATTGATATAGGAGTTTGCTAGAGACGAATAGCACATTTATCATTTTGACAGTATAAATTATTTTTATTTTACAATTATTATAATAATTATTATGAATAAAAATGTGTGAATCATTCTACTCATATAAGTTTTTTTCTTGGTCATTATAATTGCCTTTTGTACACAAGTCATCGGGAACAAAACAAAAGACACAGATTGGTATTTATTTTCACAATTCGAAATTGCCAACATAAGGTATTTACCTCCTCTGCTGTCCCTAACTGAATAATAATAATAATAATAATAATAATAATACGTGGGTGAAAACAGCGAAAAGGGGTGTGTACAGATCACACGCGTGATATATGGCCTACTGTAAATCACTGAACGCTAGAGGACGGGCCATCTGTATACAGTGTGTTCAGTTTGACGTGTCTGATCTACTTACGAATGACCCTCACGTAGGCCTTCATTAAGGGCTACGTGAGGGCCATTCGTCAGTAGATAAGACACTTCAAACTAAAGATACACTTTACTTATAATGCAATAAATCAATTGTTTAACCCAGTCACGCTTCTTCCTGACAATGGTGATTTTAAACATAATAGATATGAAACACCATGTCACATTTGCATACATACATGGGCATACCACCATTTTTTGTGAGCATTTGTTTTAAATAAAACTATAATATTAAAAACAACTTTTCATCCTACCATATACTATCGATTTTAGCACAAATGTCAATTTAAAACAATTAAACTTATACAATTACTACAACTTTTGTTACTTTCACATACAAAAGCAAAAGCAATTGTTTAAACCCAAGTCGCTCTCTGTTATGTGTGAGTGTTAACCATCTAACTATTTCAGTCTAAATATCAATATCTATTCCTCTGAAAGCTTTAAGCACACCTTTAAAGATCCAATTAAGAAGATTTGAATCAGTGCCCATGATCATTCGCTTATGCCATTCTGCGTTTGGCAGACATTCCAAGACTACAGGGTGGTCAGCAGCAGTCAATACACTTAATTTCCACGTTTGGTATTCCTCGCGTGTGAGCGCTGTGGGGTCATTCTTTTCAAAGAGTGCAAACAAATTCTCCAAAGTCGACTTCACGTCCACATGCTTTTCAGTTCTGAAGTTAATGTATGTGAGGATCCACACCACAATGCTGGCTTCTAGGGAATGTTTTACCATATATTTAACCATCACTGCCAACAGGAACTCCCTCGTGTGTTGGTGCTGACATGATTTGTTCATCCTTAAGTTTTCCATGTCACACACTGCCAGCTGAAGACACTCAGTCAGGTTATTTAGGGCGATGTGATACAGTCCTTGGTCTTGGATCCAATCTCCTGCAGTTTCCGAAACTCCTTCTGGTTCTTGCAGATTCAAGGTGTTTCGATCTTTTTCTTCATTATCCTTGTTTTTAAAACCGTCCAGTTTATGAGCTTGGCCTGCCTTGATCTTACCAAGCCAAAGCCTGATCTCGCGAATATAATCGTCCGCTAAGGAGTTTAAGGTTGAAATCAGAATTTGCTGAAAAGATGTCGTTGGTTGACGACTTTGTAGGGATTGAATGAAAAGAAGCATAGGGCTTCTGGCATTATAGAGGTCAATGAACTGGACTTTAAGACCTAAAGTGGCCAGTACCTCAAACATATTATTTCTTGATTTTTTGATGGAACGGGCAAGTTGCCGGAGATGTGCTTTGGGCACGCGAGCGAAAAGATTGCCCTCTGGCACAAAATAATGCGGTAGATATCCCCGAACAAGACAACCCAACATTTCATCAAGAAATGTAACTAATATTTGATATATATTTGCTCCGGTCCAGTGCCCACGCGGAATTTTTTCACATAGCCAGAAAAATACATTTTTCAAATGATAGGAACTGAGAGCAGTGCTAGGGAATTCTTCAAGGACGCAATGACGCTGAATAAGCTTCATAATAATGTACACTTTCCTCTGCAACAAAGTTAACGAGTTCGCCAAAAGTCTTTCCTGGGCAGTGAATGAATAGCGCCATTCTAGACCCTGGAGTCCCCCCGGACCAACGGGAACTATGTAGCATCCAGCTGATACACATTGGTGGAGCAAACCTTTATCTGGCCAGCCGCTTTTTCGGTGTCTGTGTATCCAGGCTTCTGCTGGCCACAGGTCATGACGGTAGGCTATGACGTTGTCGCGATTCAATTGTGCCTGGTATGCAAAGCCAGGAATGTCAATCACGGATGTAGCAGCTGGTCCATGTATGTCTGTCATTTGTGTATGTCGAGATAGTAATTCAGGATTCATAACTTTTGCGGCGGAAGTCGCGTTTTCCATTGCGGTATCCGTCACTGCCCGAGTTGGTAAATAGTCAGTCCGTGATATAGTGTAACCTTCTTCCCTTGCGAGTTTGACGAAGTCTTTCGTAAGACGAAGTCGTATATAGAGTGGGTTACTGGTAGGCTCTGTATCAAAAATTCTACTCTTGGAAACACCATTTTTGCTAACAAAGAGATTGGCAACAACAGCCATATCATCTATGTCAGACATCTCGTAGGATGATTTATGAGTCAAACCGTGTGCAGAACCTGCAGTTGATACAACAATGTGCTCCGGGACTGACAACCCATCCAAGCGACTTCCAGAACTTACTTGAGATTGGTTTTGTGTCACAGGGACTGAGAGTTTTTCTACAAATGCTTTGGCCATGTTTGTTGTTGAACGCTCGCGGACTCTGTGTTTCACATTTTCGTTCTCTACCACTGGCATTGGTAGAAAATATTTCAAAATTATTTCATAAAAAGTTCTCGATTCTTTATCTTGTTCCATCATCTTCAACTCTTTTCTTTTCTGTAAAAAAAAATATGTGAACATTTTATCATGAGACAAAACATGTTGCTTTTTACGCGAACTATACGTTTTTAGTAAAATAAGAGTTGTTAATCAAAACCCCTTGAAATATTGCCACCAGAGATCTTCATTATTTAAACTTCTTAGATTACATTTTCAATGGACTCCATCATAAAAATGTATTTCGGTCTCACAAAGTGAAAGTAACTAAGATTAAAATTATATATCAATACATTGCATTAGATTACATAATGGTTTATCTATGTCGTGGCATAATTCATTTAAACCACCGTTATATTCTAAAACACGTCACGAGAGGTATGTCCAACGTAATGTTGGTGCGCGTCACTTTGAAGTTGATTTATGAATCCATTGCACAATGGCACTAACACATACATACACACACACACAATTAACTTATGAAGTATACTGTTGAAGGCATGTGATTAGCTATTCCAAAACAGGTAACTCCTTATTCAGAAGTATCTTAATTCAAAACTCATCTTCAGCAATCTTTTCACAGTACTAGTACGTCTCTCGAAAGACGTGTGGGCTCATTTCCTTGTTCGCTACTGTTCCACATGCACACCGGATGGTAACTTATTACATAAACCTAGAGCAACATCAATGGGGCGAAAACTTAATATAGAAGTTCATTTTACCCATTATTACTAATGGTTGTTCTTTGACAGATGACAAGCGTGTACATACCAACCCAGTTTCGCGTCACATAGGAACCACAGCTTTGTAGAATGCTTACTCCTTCCTCCCTCTCAGGTCCAAAAAAGCGCCTTAAAGTACATGTATACGGTTAATGGCATGTGCACCGCATTACTCACTGCATATCTCGTGACATGTTATTTCAGCAGTTGAATCATCGCTTTAAACATGTCAATGTTACTGTTTCGATCCAAATACAACCTCGTTTTCGTATCTCGGGGTAAGCGTTAACACTAATTTAGCTAACTGATCGAGCTACAGAAGAAATAGAGGCTAAATGTGTATAAGGAAAAAGATTGAATAAATACGTAAACATGAATAAGTTGCTGTTTCTCAGTAAAAAACGGGATGAAAACAGCAAAATGGCGGTTTGTATAGATCACTAGTACAACTATATGCGACATGCTTGATAAATGGCTTTGTACAGTAAATCACTGAGTGTCGGTGTGACGAAACTGGAGGTCCGTGTAACAGAAAGTCCGCCTTCTTTTTAGTTATTATGGTTAGGATTAGCCTGACCTAAGTGGGTCAAAATTTAGAGCGAGGCTTACCTGTACAAATGAATGGGAAGCTGGATCTCTACCATGGGGGACTCTCTGTCACAATACACCGGTGCACGTTTTATTAAGGCCTACGTGAGGGTCAGTCGCGAGGAGAGAAAACATAACCTAAAGCTGACATCAGGAAACCATAAAGGTTGTAATGTAAATAAATTGAAGAGCATTTTGGCAGAAAAATTTTATGTACGCCTTACATTTCACTATGAATTGCTGCAACTATACATATATTGCTGGGTTCACTACAAATTAATTTTCCTACAAAAATTTTATCGGTGATAATGTTTGATAAAATGTATGTATGATAATTATAAAACACAAGCAGAAATATTTTAATACCGTCGGCTTAGGGACAATGAACATTTTTGCTCACTTTATGGGTGATTTTATGATGCGTTTGGACCGGGTTATTAGGTCCAAATGCCGCTTGAAATCACGAAGGTTAGATTAATTCAAACCATAATTCCAGTCTACAATTATTGGATTTATTTGGAACTTGAGTGGACCCGTTTTGATCTAAAAGTTAAGTCTGGGCTAAAGTTCTTTTGTTAAACTGGCTCCAGGACCTACTTTCTACCAAATACACTTTAACCTGTTGCACCAGCTATTTTGTGACTTCTAGAAGGACCTCTGGCAGAGGGTACCCGGGATTCAATTATATTTTAATTAAAAGATGATTTAATTAAAATACATTATAACGAAAGTAAGCTGCTGCATTATTTACATATTAAACATGTGAACATTTCTGAGTAAAAAAGAAACCCATTTTGTTCATGGTTAGCATTACTTTTATTTACCAAATCATGCTTTGGAAATCTTAGAGGAATAAATGGCAAAAAAATGTGAATATTCGCGCGGCGGCAAAACATTATGCAGTATGTGTAATATATTGGTAGCGGGTGGTGAATGTGTTTAAGGTATAATAATCATGAATAATTTACATAGATTATCGTCAGTCGGTATACGTGCTGCGCGTGATAACATTTCTGCCTGATAACGATGGTGATTTTAAACATTACAGGTATGGAACACCACACACACACATTGCATCGATCTTCGCCAGCACATAAATGAAATCAAAATGTTACTAATAGCTTGTCAAATTAATAAATAAAGTTAATGAACTAGTATTTTTGAGCACAAATGACAATTTAAAACAAATTTACTGATTCAACATACAACTTTCGTTACTTACGCATACAAAACTAATTGTTTCAATCTAAGCCCCTCTTTGTCATGTATACATGAGCGTTAGCCATCTATATTTACCTACGCCAAGGAGGTTATATGTTTTCGCCCCTGTTTGTTTGTTTGTTTGTTTGTCTGTCATCAACATAACTCAAAAAGTTATGGACCGATTTTGATGAAATTTTCAAGATCTGTCAGAAGTGGGCCAAAGAGTAGATGAAAAGTTTTTGGTGGTGATCCGGATCAATAATCAATCAATAATAAAATTTTCGTTTGTTTGTTTGTTTGTCTGTCTGTCATCAACATAACTACAAAAGTAATTTTCAGGAACTGTCAGATGTAGGCCAAGGAACAGATGATTAGTTTTTGGTGATAATCCGGATCAATAATCAATCAATAATCAATAATAATAATAAATTGCTGCCTTGGCGGAGGTCTGCGCTCTCGAAGTGCTTTTCTAGTTTTTTAAGCATCAATATCTATTCCTCTGACCGCCTTCAGCGTACCTTTAAAAATGCATTTAAGTATGTTTGGATCAGTGGCCATGATCATTCGCTTATGCCATTCTGCGTTTGGCAGACATTCCGAGACTACAGGGTGGTCAGCAGCAGTCAATACACTTAATTTCCATGTATTGTATTCCTCGCGTGTAAGCGTTGTGGGGTCATTCTTTTCACAGAGAGTAAGCAAATTCTCCAAAGTCGACTTCACGTCCACATGCTCTTCAGTTTTAAAGTTTATGTATGTGAAGATCCACACCACGATGCTTGGCTCTAGGGAATGAGTTGCCATATATTTCATCATCACTGCCAACAGGAATTCCCTCGTGTGTTGGGGCTGACATGCTGCGTTCATCCTCAAGTTCTCCATGTCACACACTGCCAGCTGAAGACACTCAGTCAGGTTATTTAGGGCGATGTGATACAGTCCTTGGTAATGGTTCCATTCCCCTGTAGTTTCCGAAGCTCTATCTTCCGGTTGTTGCAGTCCATGTTCCTTTCGATCTTTTTCTTCGTTATTCTTGCTTTTTAAACCACCTGGTTGATTTACGTGGCCTTCCTTGATTTTACCAAGCCAAAGCCTGATCAGGCCCATATAATCGTCCGTTAAGGTGCCTAAGGTTGAAATCAGAATTTGCTGAAAAGTCGCCGTAGGTTGACGACTTTGTAGGGATTGAATGAAAAGAAGCATAGGGCTTCTTGCATTATAGAGGTCAATAAACTTGACTTTAATGCCCAAAGTGACTAGAACCTTAAACATATTATTTCTCGATTTTTTAACGGAACGGGCAAGTTGACGGAGATGTGCTTTGGGCACGCGAGCGAAAAGATTACCCTCTGGCACAAAATAATGCGGTAAACATCCCCGAACAAGACAACCCAACATTTCATCAAGAAATGTGACTAATATGTGATACATATTTGCTCCGGTCCAGTGACTACTCGGAATTTTTTCACATAGCCAGAAAAATACATTTTTCAAATGATAGGAACTGAGAGCAGTGCTAGGGAATTCTTCAAGGACACAATGACGCTGAATAAGCTTCAAAAGCATGTAAACTTTCCTCTGCAACAAAGTTAACGAGTTCGCCAAAAGTCTTTCCTGGGCAGTGAACGAATAGCGCCATTCTAGACCCTGGACTCCCCCCGGACCAACGGGAACTATGTAGCATCCAGCTGAAACACATTGATGGACCAAACCTTTATCTGGCCAGCCGCTTTTTCGGTGTCTGTGTATCCAGGCTTCTACTGGCCACAGGTTATGACGGAAGGCTAGGACACTGTCGCGACTCAATTCTGCCTGGTATGCAACTTCAGGAATGACAGTCACGGATGTAGCAGCTGGCCCATGTATGTCTGTCACATGTGTATCCCGAGATTGCGATTCCGGGGGCATAGCTTTTGCGGTGGACGTCACGTTCTCCATTGCAGTGTCCGTCGCTGCCCGAGTTCGTAAATAGTCAGTCCTAGATAGAGTGTACCCTTCTTCCCTTGCAAGTCTGACAAATTCTTTCGTAAGACGAAGTCGTATATAGAGCGGGTTACTTGTAGGCTCTGTATTAAATATTCTACTCTTGGAGACACCATCTTTGCTAACAAAGAGGTTGGCAACAACAGTCATTTCATCCATGTCAGACACCTCGTAGGACGGTTTATAAGTCGAACCGTCTGCAGAACCTGCAGTTGAAACAACGATGTGCTCAGGGACCGAAAACCCATCCAAGCGACTTCCGGAACTTACATGGGATTGGTTTTGTGGCAACGGTACGGAAAGATTTTGTAATCCTGCATCAACCATGGTGGTTGTTAATCGGTCGCGGACTCTGTGCTTCACATTTTCGTTCTCTACCACTGGCATCGGTAGAAAATATTTCAAAATTAATTCATAAAGAGTTTTCGATTCTTTATCTTGTGCCATCATCTATAATTCTCTCCGCTTCTGTAAAAACACAATAAATAAAAAGTTAACATTTTAGAATGAGCAAAACGTGTTGCTTTACCTGTCTCAGATAATGTCAGTAGAATCAGAGTCGAATAATAAAACCCCTTGAACTTAAAGCCGAAAATATGATACATTTTATAACATGTTTCAACATGCGCCCTAATTAGATTTCATTTTCAAAGAACCCCTAGATTCGTACAAATAGTAATGCTAGTAAGCCTACACTGCATCCTCGCCGAGCTCATACAAAAAAAAAAAAAAACTATTTCGATTTAACAGATTGAGATAATATTTTATCTAAAATGAAATTTGACAAAAAATGCTTGAAAATTTGTATGACATTTTGTTACATATTGGTTAATCCAAGGACTGTATGATTCAACTCCTTGCTTAATCTATGCTTTGGTACACCCATCTAAACTACTGTTATATCAAAACAATGTCACGAGAAACGTGTCAAACGCTGTTTTATAACACGAGGTAACGTGCTCGCTGATACTAACACATACACATACACAATAAAGATGAACATCTAACCTATATGCTAGATCTATCATTAAAGGCATGAGGCTAGTTGTTCTTAATCGCTAACCCCTAGAATTAACAGCCTATCAAGATGGTAACTTGCAAAATAGCCATAGAGCAAGATCACTGCCACATATAGTACCTAGAACAAAAGTTAAATTTTATACTGTAACTAATGGTTGCCCATTCGAAATGACAGATGTACCTGTATTGTAGCTTAGCGTCATATAGTAGGCCCTACATGTAGGGCCCACGACTCTGCAGAATGCTTACCCCTTTCTCCTTTTCAGACCCCAAAAAACGCCTCAATTGACAAAGTTAGTGCTATCTGTACAGTATTGTTCACTGCAAATCTTGTCACATGCAAATCAGCAGCTAACATCACGGTTGAATCAACTAGGCTTAACACCCACACGTAAATGTTGCTGTCTCGATGAGACACAGCCTCGTTTTGGGAAGTAGGTCTTAACTAAACGGGCATTATGATAAGAATACTTGGAATATATAGCAGCATCTACAATATTAATTCTTTCATGTTATGATTTACTTAAGACATTATTGACCCACGTCGGAGAACATGACGATTGTGGTGGAACTATATTTGTTTTCGACTATGAAAATATACGGGACCAGGATTTGAAGATTGTTTATCTGTTATTTTTCTTGCCTCTCCCAAAGGCCCGTCTGCATTCCTTCGATAAATTTACTTAAAACGTTCTGTAAATAATGCATCAAAGTTAAGTTAGATATTTATAGGTACATGTTGCATTTAGCAATCGAGCAGAAAACTTAAATCACCCTTATCTTTGTATTACCTTTGTTGATTAAATTAGCAACCACAGTGGCGGATTAAGAGGCCGGGGGGGGGGGGGGGTCAGGGGGGTACGGTTTAGAACTACTGTATGATTCAGCTAGTCAAAATTATAATTTCAAGAGGGGACCAGAATTCGAGGGGGGGGGGGTCAGGACCCCCGTGACCCCTCCCCATTCTAAATTCGCCACATGCCTTATGTTCTTTTTGCTCTCAAAATAAGAACATAGCTACATGTATGAGTAGTAATTAAAAAAATGGAGATCTAGATTAATACATTTATTATTGACAAATTTTGGCATTTATTTATATCAAAAACACTGTACTATATTTTATCTACGTGTAAAATTTAAAGGCTAAGAATGTTGCAATTATCTAAAATTTCGATTTTAATAGATTTTGGTAAAAGCTCCATTTCTTTTATTTCTGTTTTATTTCCTTGCACATTTTCTTTAGTTGATGCCCTTCGCATCACAGATGGCTCGACCATCATGGTGACGCCTACCAAAGCAGGAAATGAAATGATATAAGCTCCTCTGTCTGTAGGAAATGATATCGCAATCAGAGTGAGGGCTATTGCCACGTTCTGACACCCTGTCTCAAACGCAATGGTTCGGCAACATTTGGCAGTCTGGCAGGCGGTAAAAATTATTGGTAACTGGTGTTGCAATTACCATTAATTTTGAATTTAATTATTAATAATGCTTTAGGCTCTGATTATTCTATTTCTATTCTATTTGCCTTTCATATTTCCCAGCACAATTTTAAAAATGAAAATTTTATTAATAACTGTTATCACAGATGGGTTAACCGCCATTGTGACGATTGACAGAACAGGAATTGAAATAATATACGCTCCTCTATCGCAATCAGAGTGAGGGCTATTGCCACGTTCTGACTCCCTGTCTCAAACGCATGTCAGAAAATTAGGCCAGCTACAATGGTAACTTCTTTAAGTGGGGGTACAGTGCTTATCATCATGTGAGTAGACAGAGCAATCCATTTAATTATTAACTATCAGCCATACCAATCTATATAAAAGCTTGTACTTTATTTGAGGGCATTATATATAAATAAATAACTTAAGTTAGTCAGTAATCAGATTGTAGTGTCACACACAATTTAAAGGACACTGGAAACTCGCAGTGTTACGTCACACACCAAATAAAAGTAAATAATCACGTATTAACTACTTTATTCTATTTTTCTTCTTCTTTCAGATTTTTATTATTATTTTTTTTTTATTGCATATCTNTTGCATTTCAGATATTCCCATTTCAGACCAGTGTACACCCTTACTTTCAGGGATCAGACTAAGGAAAAAGAAAGACCATTTTGAATTTTTGTGCATGATTCTTTATTATTTTTTTGCCTCATTGTTTGTTTACTTCCTGTTCGGCAGTCTAGCGAACGCGTGTGTGTTTGAGCAGACAGGAGTTCATATAATTCCCAACTACGATTTCTGGGTCATGTTACCCATCTTTATTGTCGTAAGTCACCTTTCTGGTGTCAATTTTGAAGCAAAAAGTTAAAATGTTTTTTTGGATTCAAATTTATCATTTATTTTGCGCCATAAAACTATTTTATTGTGTTTTTTCGACCCCCTCCTTCCCACCTCCATCTTGGTTATTCATTAAAAAAAAGTTTTCTACCTGTACTGATAGATTATTATCGCCCCGATTCATTACTGTAAGCCCTGTGCTTGGTCTACATTGTTTTCCTTTAATTTTTCTTTCCAAACTAATCAATTAAAACCATATAGACTAGTGTATTACAGCCAAGTGATGAATAGAAACCATCAGTTTCATTTTATTTTGATATCTCAGCTGTTTTACTGATATCAGAATGTATAAATCCTCAGTGCCTTTAAAGTGATAAATATCGAAGTTGGAGATCTGTCTCATTTACGAGGATATCGAATGAAATGATAAAAAGCGTGGATATTCAAGCATTTATCAAACTTCTTGTTTGGTACTTATTGTGATAAGACAGTACAATTATTCAAGTCTTGGTTTTTATGGAAGAGATGTTGTGGAAAAATCACATTATGATACTCTCCCTGACATAAGTATTGTTAGGGCTTTTAGTGCAGTGAATGATATCTTATCCAAGTAGAGTAATATTTAACTAGTAGTCTTTACTATTCTATATAGCGTACACAAGACAAAGGCAAACACTAATTTGCCGACTAGCCCGGCCGATAGGAGAAGGGAGTCGGTTTTATTTCTTTCAATTGGAATTCAGTAACAAATAATACAATACATTGAGTGTAGTATTAATTTGTGCTGTTTTGTGTTATAGAAAAGAAAAGAAAAATAAATGTTGAATTTATCCATTAAGTATCAAACTCAAATATGACACATCGAATGTACTTAATCTTCTACCGATAACTTAACTTTGGACTCCGTTATCATTACTATTATCATACAATACTGAATAAATTGTATGCAATCTCCTTAAGAATAGCATGCGTTCATAAAGGCCTACGTGAGGGCCATTCGTCAGTAGATAAGACACTTCAAACTAAAGAGACACTTTACTCACAATGCAATAAACCAATTATTTAACCCAGTTACGCTTCTGCCAGACAATGGTGATATTAAAAATAACAGATATGAAACACCATGTCACATGTGCATACATACATGGACTTATAACCAATTTTTGTGACCATTTGTTAAATTATCAAAATAGCTTTTCATCCTATCCATAAAAAACGATGTTCATGAACTATCAATTTTAGCACAAATGTCAACTTTAAAGAAACTGATACAACTTTTGTTACTTATATACAAAAGGAATTGTTTAAACCCAAGGCGGTCTCTGTTACATGTATATATGAATGTTGACCATCTAACTACAGTATATTCAGTCTAAATATCAATATCTATTCCTCTGAAAGCTTTCAGCACACCTTTTAAGATCCAATTAAGAAGATTTGAATCAGTGCCCATGATCATTTGCTTATGCCATTCTGCGTTTGGCAGAATGTAACGTTTATCTTCGTGCTGTGCGTGATAACACTTTTGCCTGATAATGATGGTGATTTTAAACATAACAGATATGGCACACCATTTCACACACATACACACACGCGCGCATGCACACACACACACACACACACACACACACACACACTGCATTAATCTTCATTAGCATATGAATAAAATCAGAATGTTACTAATAGCTTGTCACCCTACAAATTAATAAATAAAGTTAATGAACTAGTTTTTTGATGACCATTTAAAACAATTTACATGTAACTGATTCAACATAAAACTTTCGTTATTTACACATACAAAATTAATTGCTTCAATCCAAGCCGCTCTCTGTCATACACGAGTGTTAGCCAGCTATATTTCTTCTAAAAATCAATATCTATTCCTCGTGATAATAGATATATTTATCTTTTGGTTATAAGTATTCCTTTATAATAGATTTAACAAATTTTGGATCAATGGTCATGATAATTCGCTTTTGCCATTCTGCGTTTGGCAGACATTCCGAGACTACGGGGTGGTCGGCAGCAGTGGATACACTTAATTTCCACGTTTGGTATTCCTCGCGTGTGAGCGCTGTGGGGTCATCCTTTTCATAGAGTGCAAGCGAATTCTCCAAAGTAGACTTCACGTCCACATGCACTTCAGTTTTGAGGTTAATGTATGAAAGGATCCACACCACGATGCTTGGCTCTAGGGAATGAGTTGCCATATATTTCATCATCACTGTCAACAGGAATTCCCTCGTGTGTTGGGGCTGACATGCTGTATTCATCCTTAACATATCCATGTCACATACTGCCAGCTGAAGACACTCAGTCAGGTTATTAAGGGCGATGTGATACAGTCCTTGGTAATGGATCCATTCCCGTTCAGTTTCCGAAGCTCCATCTTTTGGTTGTTGCAGTCCATTTTCCGGCGACGTAGGGGTAGGCAGAGCGCTCAACGTGTTTCGATCTTTTTCTTCGTTATCCTTTGCATCCAGTTGTTTAGCTTGGCCTGCCTTGATCTCACCAAGCCAATGTCTGATCAGGCGAATATAATCGTCTGTTAAGGCGCCTACGGTTGAAACCAGAATTTGCTGCAAAGACGCCTTGGGTTGACTTTGTCGTGATTGAATGAAAAGAAACATAGGGCTTCTGGCATCATAGATGTCAATAAACTTGACCTTAATGCTCAAAGTGCCTAGTACCACAAACATATTATTTCTCGATTTTTTAACGGAACGGGCAAGTTGGCGGAGATGTGCTTTGGGCACGCGAGCGAAAAGATTGGCCTCTGCCACAAAATAATGCGGTAAACATCCCCGAACAAGACAACCCAGCATTTCGTCAAGAAATGTGATTAATAGGTGATATATATTTGCTTCGGCCCAGTGACTACGAGGGATTTTTTCACATAGCCAGAAAAACACATTTTTCAAATGATAGGAACTGAGAGCAGTGCTAGGGAATTCTTCAAGGACACAATGACGCTGAATAAGCTTCATAATAATGTACACTTTCCTCTGCAACAAAGTTAACGAGTTCGCCAAAAGTCTTTCCTGGGCAGTGAACGAATAGCGCCATTCTAGACCTTGGACTCCCCCCGGACCAACGGGAACTATGAAGCATCCGGCTGAAACACATTGATAGACCAAACTTTTATCTGGCCAGCCGCTTTTTCGGTGTCTGTGCACCCATTCTTCTGCTGGCCACAGGTTATGACTGAATGCTAGGACTTTGTCGAGTGTCATTGTTAGCCGAAGTTTAGCAATTGAACTAGGAAGGGCAGTCACGGATGAAGCAGCTGGCCCATGTATATCTGTCACTTGCGTACCCGGAGAATCCGGCATAATTTTTGTGTTTAAAGGCATTGTATCCATTGCAGTGTCCGTCACTACCCGAGTTCCTATATACTCACTCCTAGATAGAGCGTGGCCTTCTCTTTTTCCAAGTTTGACATATTCTTTCGTAAGACGAAGTCGTATATATAGCGGGTTACTGGTAGGTTCTGTATCAAATATTCTACTCTTGGAGACACCATCTTTGCTAAAAATGAGGTTGTCAATAACCATCATATCATCCATGTCTGCAACCTCGTAGGACCATCTGGAATCATCTTCAGAACCTGCAGATAAAAGAAGTAAGTGGTCCGGCACTGACAAGCCATCCAAGCGACTTCCGGAACTAACTTCATATTGGTTTTGTGTCACCGGCAAGGAATTTTTTTCCATTTCTGCATCAAGGATGGCTTTTGTTAAATCCACGCGGACTCTGTTTTTCACTTTTTCGTTCTCTATCACGTGCATGGGTAGAAAATATTTCAAGATTAATTCAAAAAAAGTTCTCGATTCTTTATCTTGTGACATCATCTATAATTCTCTCCGCTTCTGTAAAAAAATAAAATAAGAGCTAACATTTAAGAATGAGTGAAACGTGTTGGTAAAAAAAACCCTTGAAATTAAAGCCGAAAATATAATATATTTTATACAATGTTTCAACATGCGCTCTAATTAGATTTCATTTTCAAAGAACCCCATAAATTTGTACAAACACTAATAGTAGTAGACCTACACTGCATTCTCGCCGAGCTCATAACAGAAGCTATTTCAATGTATAACTGATTGAGAGATAATATTTTATCTAAAATGAAAAAAAAAATGCTTGAAATTTTTATGACATTTTGTTACATATTGGTTAATCCAAGGATTGTATGATTCAATTCCTTGCTTAATCTATGTTGTGGCACACCCATCTCACCCATCTTACTAGTTGTTATCTTCAAAACAATGTCATGAGAGCCATGTCCGAAGTACTGTTTTATTTTGTCACGAGGTAACGTGCTCATTGAAACTCCTACATACACATACACAATAAAGCTGAAAATATACAATATATGCTGGGTCTATCTTTTAATGCATGAGACTAGCTGTTCTTAACCGCTAACCCCTTTGAAATATTTCAAGCGAATCTATTAATATCTCTCGATAGGTGAATTGCCTGTACATGTAGGTCCACTTCCTTGTTTACATACCGTCAACGTCTCATTAAATATTTAGAAAATATAAAAGAGCAAGATCACTGCCACATATAGTACTTGGAACAAAAGTTGAATTTTATACTATAACTAATGGTTGCCCATTCGAAATGACAGATATACCTGTGTTGTAGCTTAGCGTCATATAGTAGGCCCTACATGTAGGGCCCACGACTCTGCAGAATGCTTACCCCTTTCTCCTTTTTAGACCCCAAAAACGCCTTAATTTATAAAGTTGATGCTATGTGTACCGTGTTGTTCACTGCAAATATTGTCACATGCAACTCAGCAGCTATCATCACGGTTGAATCAACTTATCTGGCTTATCACCCATACGTAAATGTTGCAAACACAGCCTCGTTTTGGGAAGTAGGTCTTAAGGCCACTAGTAGTAAAACGACCAAAGGCATAGAAACAATGCCCTGGGCTTATAAGTTTTTATAAAAAATTAAAACATACTTCCCAAAAGGCCATTTGAAAGCACTTCAAGCGGGTACCAGGGAATTGTTAAATTAACCCATATTTCAATGGGTCATTCACTTCAAAAGACGACAACTTTCAAACAAACAATTTCCACCATCATCCCTGGTATCAGACAATGGTCCACATTTTCAACAACAATTAGTGCAATTTTTGTAACGATTGGTTTCTTAGATAGGGAGATATACCTGAAACCGATTCACTTATCTCGTCAGTCTGGAAAGCTGTTGAAACAGCCAAAAAACGTTCACAGGTTG
Organism: Lingula anatina; assembly: GCF_001039355.2. The sequence continues at coordinate 1,652,347 of NW_019775413.1, read as the reverse complement.
GTTAACGGCGCTTATTAGTCGTATGCTTAGCTGATAAATTTACCTGTTATCGGTTATACGATCAGATAGAACTATTGCTCATTGTCATCTAAAAATATTTTGTTTGGGTGCTTTGAAATGCCAGAAAATCGTGCTTTTGTAACATTTTCCGATCAAGCGTTAGACTTGTAAGCCTGCCGACATTTTGATTGACAGCTCTGGAGAGGGCCCTAGCCTTGTGATGCCGAGTAGGGTGTCAAGGATATGTAGAAGAAAGCGCTAACATGTAACCGCAATGAAAAGGTGTGACATTGCATTTGACCGTTTCGGGGTCTTCCTCGGCGTCCTCGGCAATCGAGTAATTTTACGTGGGTGATTCCTTCTCTGTTGTCGTCAAAGTGATCTGATGAAACTGTCTGTCGAGAGCAAGTGGCCGTCACTTGTGTTATTACGAGTGTTTGACAGGTAACGCTGCAGGATTATTTTGCAGTCCACTTGGTAATTGTCAGATCAACGGAAAAATTCAGTGATATCTCTCGAAATGCCAGCTAAGATAAAGGGGAGACGCTCAGCTGCACAAGAATCAGCGGTAAAAGTGGCTGAGAGAAGGCTTTTGAATAAAATGACAGAGTGTGGTTAGTTTTGAAACCACGAACGTGTTGATTGTAAAAAAATCATCTATTTATATCTTTTGAAACATGTAAAAGTTGCGTCGGCATTTTTATGAAGCTTTGTTTCGAAAGTCACATGGCGTCCTGTTTTGTGTGTTTGAATAAATGAATAATAAAAAAAAGTAAGGACAGCACATCTTTCTATACATGTAATTGTCTCTAATAGCAAATGTTGATTAATATTTATTATATCAGTAGCAAAAACTGATGCTGCATTAATTGGTGACACGCTTATTTTTCAGCTGAAAATTGGGACAACATGCCGCCTCTTAAGAAGCGCCGTACTGATTCATTCATCAGCAGATTACGTCAGTTACCTGAGAGACAAGCCTTCGAGAAAGAAGAGCCAGAAGCTCAAATTGAGAAAGACAAACAAATGATGGAGATGAGAAACTGAATTGACATACCATGCTCTTGCTGCCTACAAGATACACATGGGCTGAATCTTGTTAAAACATTGGTTTTAATTCAAGATTTCAATTAAAGAAATGTTTGCTTGCGGTATAAATTTTACATTCTACTCTTTAATTTTCCATACACACAATGTATACGCGTACAGTTCATGCTTAATAGTCCTTCAAGGTGTGAGGATCTAGTTAAAAGTACCGACTCATCTGATTGCCATACAAACAGGTATGGCAGATGACCAGAAGACCAGTGTAACGGGTCTTTCTGCGAAATCACGAAAAAATAAACGTTGGTCATTTTACGGTTACGGATAGCTAAATGTAGTCGGTCGCCTAAACGTGCAGGTGCGAAAGCTCTCTAATAACACAAAAGACACGCATTCAAGCCATTCCGAAGATAGCCAAGATTAAGACTGGGTTCCCATACTTACATCGATCTAACAAGTTCGATCTATCTCTGAGGGGTTTCTCGCTAAATTGTTTTCAGCTTAAGCGGCTTAGATGTCTGGCATGCCTACTGCTTGACAATAATTAATTACCCCCTAACAGCTTAAGCAGGCGTGACCGACATCTTAAGTTGACTGCAATTTAGCGAGAATCCCCTTGGATATAGATCGATCCACAGTTAATATGATAGGGTCTGGTAATGGTCCCTAAAAGTGCATGAACATATAAAAAAGATAAAATAACAAATGATTTACGCTAAAATCACGTTTTTGGCGAAAACTGTGTACATTACTAGTTATCATTTTTTTTAAAGAGAGAATTATCACCAATATTAGTGTTAATGTTCTAAATACCATCAAAAATATAGCATAAAATACATAACAACATGGACAAAGGCGTTCAGCATTTATGTGTTGTTAAAGTGTAGTCTATACACATTAACATTAATTATCATTTTCTCTTTTAAACAACGTCTGAAATGTTTGGATGAGGAAACAGTGATTGTACATTGTTATATTTTGCATCTTATGTTAGCAGATATTTAAGATACATCTATTTAAACACGACTCCAGGGCCGTAGCCTGAGCAAAATGCCAGGGGGGGCAGTAAGCGGACACGAGGGGGCGAAGCCCCCGGTGGGGGAGGGTGTGGGAGGTGGATGATTGTCTAGTGGCCATGAGTGCATTTTCTCACAGAATTGATATCAACTTTGCAATTTTTTTTCCACCTTTGCGATTATTTTTTTTGCACCTCAAATCCCAGGGGGGGCAGCTGCCCCCCCCTGCCCCCCCGGAGGCTACAGCCCTGGACTCTGATATCATATCAACAACTTAAATATAGTCTTTAACTGATATAAACGTACATAACGGACATACGTTTCTCGTTAATCGTTTATAAAAATTTAGTTGATTGCGTATTTACATATATAAAGTATGGACCATTCATTTTTGCTCTCAAAATAAGAACATAGCTACATGTATGTGTAGTAATAAAAAACGGAGATCTAGATCAATACATTTATTATTGACAAATTTCGGCATTTATTTATATTGAAAAAACTGCACTATATTTGATCTATATGTAAAATTTAAAGGCTATGGATGTTGCAATTATCTTAAATTTCGAGTTTAATAGATTTTGGTAAAAGCTCCATTTCTTTTATTTCTGTTTTATTTCCTTGCACATTTTCTTCTGTTGATGCCCTTCGCATTTTCAGCAAATGAACATTTTATAAATAACCGTTATCACAGATGGCTCAACCATCATGGTGACGCCTACCAAAACAGGAATTGAAATGATATACACTCCTCTGTCTGTAGGAAATGATATTGCAATCAGAGTGAGGGCTATTGCCACGTTCTGACTCCCTGTCTCAAACGCAATGGTTCGGCAACATTTGGCAGTCTGGCAGGCGGCTGCCGAGAACGCATACCCCATGATAAATCCAACGAATGGCAAAAGCAGAGCGGCTATCCAGATCTTCCATCCTGACGTGAATATGTGAATATGATCTGGCAAACGATGACAATGAGTATGCTAACCAAGCCGCATGCACTGGCTACCTGAAAGAAAAAACAGTTAGGTTGATTTTATGAAAACAGTGCACAAACAGAAGGAGACTTTTGCCGATTTCACAATTAAGATAAGGAAAATATGGGTTAAAAGTAATATTAGATTACAAGGGATTCTGACAGTGCTTCGATATTTTAAGGCCAATCTCAACTTCATTTCCATTTAAAACACATATCCAAACGCATTCTATCTGCCTACATTTGGCACCAATAATCAAACTGTTGTATTTATTAGTTTTTCTGAACACAAAAAGGGATAAAATTAAATCATCTCTTCATACGTCTGTCCACTTACAACTAAATATCTCAGTTTCTGAGTCTATAGTGTCCAAAAGTAATAAACCACTACCGGCAACTCAGAAACTCTGTATCTATCCTACTTTCTCTTTCTTCCAGTTTTTAAGAGTCATTTAACTATGGTATTTGCAAAAAAGCTCTCTGTATGATATTTATTTATCATGTTCCAGTTTCTTTAAAATTATGAGAATTTTACTTTTTACTACGAAATTGTCTATCCTTTGGGGATACATTTTTGAGGCCCTACACCGGGTCCCGACCCATCGCCAACATTAAAACGATTAACATCTGCAACTCTAGTAAATTGAAATATTCCAAAGAATTATCAATAATATGATGCTCCCGTTGTTATCGCAAATACGTGTACATATAATACAGAATACCGGTGGACAAACCTGTATGGTAAAGCTGAAATAATCTATTCTGAATAATTATAACTCTTTCGTGTGAGAAGGCTTAACACAGTTTTGTCCCAGGGAAAAATAACAAAAATGTATGAAACGTTTACCATTCATATTCCATCATGAAAGTTAATTGAAGTTGCTGCTATATACAGCGGAATCAACACTATAAATCTTTTAAACAACGACTGGTAAAAAAGCTGTAAAGTGTAATGTTTGGTTTGTAATGTTCGGTTGCGAAAACACTAACTGAAGATTGTAATAACTTACATCTTATGATAATACAAATTTACTTAATTAAATTATACATAATTCCGGTATGATCTCAACAAATATTACACACTCTCTATATATATTGTTTATATATTGTATATTGTTTCCTTACTACCAATATACTGTTCAATGAAATGTATATTTATAAGAACCCGAGAAAGTGGGTAACCAGAGAAAGTACATGAGAAAGTGTAGTTATACAAATGTAAATCTACATTAACTTCTATATTACTAAATTCATTCATTTTTAAACTTATGGCCCCTCAATTTGAACTGACCAAAACACTTTACAGAACTTGCAGATATTGTTTTATATGTAAAAATTATTAGTAACTGGTCTTGCAATTAACATTAATTTTGAATTTAATTATTGATATTGCTTGAGGTTCTGATTATTCTATTTCTATTCTATTTGCCTTTCGTATTTTCCAGCACAATTTTAAAAATGAAAATTTTATAAATAACTGTTATCACAGATGGGTTAACCACCATTGTGATGATTGACAGAACAGGAATTGAAATAATATACGCTCCTCTATCGCAATCAGAGTGAGGTCTATTGCCACGTTCTGACTCCCTGTCTCAAACGCATGTCAGAAAATTAGGCCAGCCACAATGGTAACTTCTTTAAGTGGGGGTACAGTGCTTATCATCATGTGAGTAGACAGAGCAATTCATTTAATTATTAACTATCAGCCATACCAATCTATACAAAAGCTTGTACTTTATTTGAGGGCATTATATATAACTTAGGTTAGCCAGTAAACAGATTGTAGTGTCATCCACAATTTAGAGGACACTGGAAACTCGCAGTGTTACATCACACACCAAATAAAAGTAAATGTAAATAATCACGTATTAACTACTTTTTTCTATTTTTTTTTTCAGATTTTTTGCCTCATTGTTTGTTTACTTTCTGTTCGGCAGTCTAGCGAACGTGTGTGTGTTTGAGCAGCGAGGAGTTCATATAATTCCCAACTACGATTTCTGGGTCATGTTACCCACCTATATTGTCGTAAGTCACCTTTCTGGTGTCACTTTTGAAGCACAAAGTAAAAAAAAAAATGTTGCTTTGGATTCAAATACATCTTTAATTTTGCGCCTTCATTTGAAAATATTTCTACCTGTACTGATAGATTCTGATCGCCCCGATTCATTATTTTAAGCCCTGTGCTTGGTCTATATTATTATTTTATCAATTTGTCTTTTCAAAACTAATTAATTAAAATCATATAGACATGGTATATTATAGCCAAGTGATGAATAGAAATCATCAGTTTCATTTTATTTTGATATCTCAGCTGTTTCATTGATATCAGAATGTATAAATCCTCAGTGCCTTTAAAGCGATAAATTTCGAAGTTGGAGATCAGGCACAGGCCGCAAAGTGGGTCTGCCTTTCGTTCAGTCAAAACTTGGACCCGCCAAAATACTTGAAAATAATCTGTGAAATTCTCTTTATTGCATCTCTTAACTTAAATTCTTTAAAAGGTTAAACATTGAAGTTTTTTTGCAAAATTAAAAGAACCTCATCAAAATCAAGTACCTGATGATACAAATGTATAAATCAGCGGAATAATAGGCCGTAACGCCTTTGGTTTGGTTCAGTGATTTGAAAGTCAAAAGGATGAGAACTGGACTTGAAGGTTGCAGTTCTGTAAAATAGTCAATATCAACTACGGGAACACTCGGCTTCAATTAAAATGAATTTTAAAAAGATTTTGAAAATAATTTATTGTGTTAAAAATATATAAACTGCGAATTTCTATTGTGTCCTAGGATGGGTTTACATTTACATTCAGTTGCATGTGTTGTAGGGAGACGAATCCGTCCAATTTACGAGGATATCGAATGAAACGATAAAAAGCGTGGATATTCAAGCATTCATCAAACTTCTTGTTTGGTATTTATTGTGATAAGACAGTATAATTATTCAAGTCTTGGTTTTATGGAAGAGAAGTTTTGGAAAAATCACATTATGATACTCTTCCTGACATAAGTATTGTAAGGGCTTTTAGTGCAGTGAATGAGACATAAGTATTGTTAGGGCTTTTAGTGCAGTGAATGATTTCTTGTTCAAGTAGAGTAATATTTAACTAGTAGTCTTTACTATTCTATATAGCGTACACAAGACAAAGGCAAATACTTATTTGCCGACTAGCCCGGCCGATAGGAGAAGGGAGTCGGTTTTATTTCTTTCAATTGGAATTCAGTAACAAATAATACAATACATTGAGTGTAATATCAATTTGTGCTGTTTTGTGTTATAGAAAAGAAAAGAAAAATAAATGTTGAATTTACCCATTAAGTATCAAACTCAAATATGGCACATTGAATGTACTTAATCTTCTACCGATAACTTAACTTTGGACTCCGTTATCATTACTATTATCATACACTACTGAATAAATTGTACGCAATCTCCTTAAGAATAACATGCGTTCATAAAGGCCTACGTGAGGGCCATTCGTCAGTAGATAAGACTCTTCAAACTAAAGATACACTTTACTCACAATACAATAAACCAATCATTTAACCCAGTCACGCTTCTGCCAGATAATGGTGATATATGAAAAATAACAGATATGGAACACCATGTCACATGTGCATACATACATGGACTTATAACAAATTTTTGTGACCATTTGTTAAATTATCAAAATAGCTTTTCATCCTATCCACAAAAAAACGATGTTCATTAATTATCAATTTTAGCACAAATGTCAATTTAAAACAATTAAACTTATACAATTACTACAACTTTTGTTACTTATACATACAAAAGCAATTGTTTGAACCCCAAGTCGGTCTCTGTTAAATATGACTGCTGACCATGTAACTACAGTATATTCAGTCTAAATATCAATATCTATTCCTCTGAAAGCTTTCAGCACACCTTTTAAGATCCAATAAAGAAGATTTGAATCAGTGCCCATGATCATTCGCGTTTGGCAGAATGTAACGCTTGTCTACGTGCTGCGCGCGATAACACTTTTGCCTGATAATGCTGGTGATTTTATGGCACACCATTTCACACACACACACACACACGTGCACACACACACACACACACACACACACACACACACACTGCATCAATCTTCATAAGCATATGAATAAAATCAGAATGTTACTAATAGCTTCTCACCCTACAAATTAATGAATAAAGTTAATGAAATAGTATTTTTGATGACAATTTAAAACAATTTACATGTAACTGATTCAACATAAAACTTTCGTTGTTTACACATACAAAACCAATTGTTTCAATCCAAGCCGCCCTTTTGTCATACATGAGTGTTAGCCATCTATATATTTTTCTAATCATCAATATGTTTTCCTTTCCTTTTAAAGTATATTTAAAATACATTGAAGTAGGTTTGGATCAGTGACCATGATAATTCGCTTATGCCATTCTGCGTTTGGCAGACATTCCGAGACTACGGGGTGGTCAGCAGCAGTGGATACACTTAATTTCCATGTATTGTATTCCTCGCGTGTGAGCGCTGTGGGGTCATTCTTTTCATAGAGTGCAAGCGAATTCTCCAAAGTAGACTTTACGTTCATATGTTTTTCAGTTTTGAAGTTAATGTATGAGAGGATCCACACCACGATGCTTGGCTCTAGGGAATGTTTTGCCATATATTTCATCATCACTGTCAACAGGAACTCCCTCGTATGTTGGGGCTGACATGCTGTATTCATCCTTAGGTTTTCCATGTCACAAACTGCCAGCTGAAGACACTCAGTCAGGTTATTAAGGGCGATGTGATACAGTCCTTGGTAATGGATCCATTCCCCTGCAGTTTCCGAAGCTCCATCTTTTGGTTGTTGCAGTCCCTCGTCCTGCGACGTAGGGGTAGACAGAACGTTCAACGTGTTTCGATCTTTTTCTTCGTTATCCTTGCTTTTTAAACCATCCGGTTGTTTAGCTTGGCTTGCCTTGATCTCACCAAGCCAATGCCTGATCAGGCGAATATAATCGTCTGTTAAGGCGCCTAAGGTTGATACCAGAATTTGCTGAAAAGATGCCGTGGGTTGACTTTGTAGGGATTGAATGAAGAGAAACATTGGGCTTCTGGCATCATAGATGTCAGTAAACTTGACCTTTTTGCCCAAAGTGCCTAGAACCTCAATCATATTATTTCTCGATTTTTTAACGGAACGGGCAAGTTGACGGAGATGTGCTTTGGGCACGCGAGCGAAAAGATTGCCCTCTGGCACAAAATAATGCGGCAAACATCCCCGAACAAGACAACCCAACATTTCGTTAAGAAATGTGATTAATAGGTGATATATATTTGGTTCGGTCCAGTGACTACGAGGGATTTTTTCACATAGCCAGAAAAGCACATTTTTCAAATGATAGGAACTGAGAGCAGTGCTCGGGAATTCTTCAAGGACACAATGGCGCTGAATAAGCTTCATAATAATATGCACTTTCTTCTGCAACAAAGTTAACGAGTTCGCCAAAAGTCTTTCCTGGGCAGTAAATGAATAGCGCCATTCTAGACCTTGGAGTCCTCCCGGACCAACGGGAACTATGTAGCATCCAGCTGAAACACATTGATGGACCAACCCTTTATCTGGCCAGCCGCTTTTTCGGTGTCTGTGTACCCATTCTTCTGCTGGCCACAGGTTATGACGGAAGGCTATGACGTTGTCGTAACTCAATGCTGCCTGGATTTTAATACCTGGAATGGCATTCACGGATGAAGCAGCTGGGCCAAGTATTTCTGTCAATTGTGATTCCGGGGGCATAGCTTTTGCGGTGAAAGATACTCCATCCATTGCAGTGTCCGTCACTGCCCGAGTTCCTAAATACTCACTCCTAGGTAAAGTGTAGCCTTCTCTTTTTGCAAGTTTGACATATTCTTTCGTAAGATGAAGTCGTATATATAGCGGGTTTCTGGTAGGTTCTGTATCAAATATTCTACTCTTGGAGACACCATCTTTGCCAACAAAGAGGTTGTCAAGAACAGTCATTTCATCCATGTCTGCAACCTCGTGAGACCATCTGGAACCATCTTCAGAACCTGCAGATGAAACAATGAAATGGTCCGGCACTGACAACCCATCCAAGCGACTTCCGGAACTAACGGGGGATTGGTTTTGTACCAACGGCACGGAAAGATTTTCTAATCCTGCATCAACCATGGCTCTTATTAAATCCACGCGGACTCTGTTTTTCACATTTGCGTTCTCTATCAAGTGCATCGGTAGAAAATATTTTAAGATAAATTCAAAAAAAGTTCTCGATTCTTTATCTTGTGCCATCATCTGTAATTCTCTCCGCTTCTGTAAAAAAATAAAATAAAAAGCCAACATTTTAGAATGAGTGAAACGTGTTGATTTACCTGTCTCAGAAAAAGTCAGTAGAATAAGAGTCGGGTAATAAAAATGGCTCAGAAAATGTTAGAGTCGGGCAATAAAACCTCTTGAACTTAAAGCCAAAAATATGATATAATTTATAACATACCGGTATTTCAACATGCCTCCTAATAAGATTTCATTTTCAAAGAACCCCCTAGATTCGTACAAATAGTAATGCTAGTAGGCCCACACTGCATTCTCGCCGAGCTCATACAAAAGCTATTTCGATTTAACAGATTGAAATAATATTTTGTCTAAAATGAAATTTGACAAAAAAATACTTGAAATTTTTATGACATTTTGTTATATATTGGTTAATCCAAGGATTGTATGATTCAACTCCTTGCTTAATCTATGCTGTGGCACACCCATCTAAACTACTAGTTGTTATCTTCAAAACAATGTCACGAGAACCGTGTCCAAAGTACTGTTTTATTTTGTCACGAGGTAACGTGCACGTGCTCATTGATACCCATACATACACATACACAATAAAGCTGAAAATATAACATATATGCTAGGTCTATCTTTTAAGGCATGAATTAGCTGTCCTTAACGCTTACCCCTTTGAAATATTTTAAGCGAATCTATTAATTAATATCTCTCGATAGGTGAATTACCTGTAGGTCCACTTCATTGTTTGCATACCGTCAACGTCTCATTAAATATTTAGAAAATATAAAAATTCAGTAGAATTAACAGCCTATCAAGATGGTAACTTGCTAAATAGCCCTAGAGCAAGATTACTGCCACATACATGGTGTATACTACTTAGAACAAAAGTTAAATTTTATACTGTAACTAATGGTTGCCCATTCGAAATGACAAATGTAGCTGTATTGTAGCTTAGCGTCATATAGTAGGCCCTACATGTAGGGCCCACGACTCTGCAGAATGCTTACCCCTTTCTACTTTTCAGACCCCCAAAAAAACGCCTTAATCTATAAAGATGATGCTATGTACCGTGTTGTTCACTGCAAATCTTGTCACATGCAACTCAGCAGCAATCATCACGGTTGAATCAACTTATCTGGCTTATCACCCATACGTAAATGTTGCAAACACAGCCTCCTTTTGGGAAGTAGGTCTTAAGGCCACTAGTAGTAAAACAACCAAAGGCATAGAAACAATGCCCTGGCCTTATAAGTTTTTATAAAAAATTAAAACATACACACACTGGACAATAGAAGTGTCACCCCTACTGAACCAATACTATGGGGGGGGGGGGATAAATGACTGTGGAATGATATGCTCCTGGTATCATTTTATTAACAGCAAATTTCACAAAAAATCACAAAATGAGAACAAAATATACATTCTACCAAAATATGCAGTTTCAAGTCCATATTTGTACTTAGTAGCATAGCCACGTGACCTAATAATAGGTGCCAGTCTACGAGGCAAGGATTCATATAATTGTCTGTTGCGTTCAGGGCTCATGCTGGCCCAAGCATGAAACACTTAATATAACAGAGTTTCTCTGCTGGTTAGACGGGCATTAGTGAAAAGTTTTGACATAGCATTCCACACATTTTCTATTATGTTTGCATCCGTACTCTGGGCAGGCCACATCACGAATGTCCTGTTGGTCAAACAAATCATCAACTGCTATGGGCCTGTGACAAGGAGCATTGTCATCCTGGTGAACAAATGGATAATTCCTGTCATCAAACATGTTAGTAATAGATGGTAGCAAGCCTGACTCCAAAACATCGATATATTTCTAGTGATTCATGTTTCCATCAACCACTATCAATTCGCCCACGCCATGGATGCTGATGCAGCCCCACACCATGATGAATATGCTGCTCCGGGTTAAAAAATTCAGTGCTTTTGGTTCAAATGCTTTATCAGCAGTTCGCCAGCATCGTACCCGTCTGTCATCAGAGGTCAGACCAAAGCGACACTCATCAGAAAAAATATATAGGACTAATTGTCATGGACTGTCCAGTTTCAGATCCAGTTGATCCTAGTTCACTCTACGTTGCCTGTTTTGTAACGATATAAGAGGTTTCAGTCTTGCTACCCTGCTGTACACTCTATGAGCATGTACCCGACGCCTAGCAATTTTCACAGACATTCTTATGTGTGAAATTGTTCCACTGTGTTGTCAACTGACAAGCAGTGTCGAACTTTGACAACCTGGACATCAAAATCAGTCGTTGGTCTTCACGGCCAGTAGTTTTTCTTGGACGACCCATCAGAGGCAATTTGTCTCTTGATTCAGTGTTTCTATATCGAGACCAGACCCTATGCACGGTTCTGACTGAAAAATTCAATTGTATCGATATTCTGACATTGCTTATATTCCACCTCTTCAGATTAATAACTTGCACCTATAACCTTTAGATAATTGCCTGCATCTTGCCATATTGGAGGAAGACAGGAATAACAATTGCTGTACATGTACAAGACCAACAATACAATTCCATGGTATAGCGGTTTTATACTCATTAGTCTCATTATAAGTAGACCAGGCATTATAACTACCCAAGATTTGCCTACTGTTATTACTCTGAGTTAGGGGGTGACACTTCTATTGTCCAGTGTGTATACTTCCCAAAAGGCCATTTAAAGACAGATTAAGTGCAGTGTCCAACGTATGACGCTATAGCGCCAATTTTTTGGGGAAAATGCCGTTTTCGGATTTGGAATTTTCTCTTTAACCAAGACAGCTATTCAAGTGATTCAAACGGCCTCACAAAGCTGGTTGAAAGCACTTCAAACTATTTACTTTTAATTTAATCGTCTTTTACGTTAAATTACCCCATATTTCAATGGGTCATTCACTTCAAGAGACGATAACTTTCAAACAAACAATTTCCACCATTATCCCTGGTATCTCGTCAATCTGGAAAGCTGTTAAAACAGCCCAAAACGTTCACAGGTTGGACAGATTTGGTTCGACAGCTAAGCAACATAGCTTACTATGGGATTCTTGCTCTCAGAGAAAATGGCCCGAAACATACAGCCATTACCAAGCAATGCAAAATTTATCAGGAACCGTTAGTACAGTCCTCCAAAGAAATGCCACAACAGGGGCACCTACTCCAATACCTTGACCAGGTGTCCGCGTATCACACCAAGAAGACAGGATCGCCTTCTCCTTGCGCCATGCTTGTCGTACAAAGACAACCAGTGTCTTCAGAAAAGAGTGGCAGAATGTCATTCAAACGCCCATTTCAAGAACCCTCGTGAACAAGAGGTTACTGCAAGCCGGTTATTTGGCACTATAAGGTCAGTAGGGAAACCACTGTTTACAGCAGGTCATATACAGCGATGGCTGCAATAGGCTGGGGACCACATGCCTTTGCAGCCAAAGCACTGGAATCACGTCGTTTTCAGTGATGAGGCCAGATATGGAGTTTTTAGGGTTGGTGGTCGAATCCGTGTCCGCCAACGTGTACGAGAGGCATAAAACGATGATTGTGTACTGGCTAGGGTGCAAGCAGGGGGTGTTAACGTCTCTGTTTGGTGAGCATTTCATGTCGGTGCCCAGAACCAGTTGGTTTTTCTAGGAGGCAACCTCAACCAGGGTTCCTACAGAGACATTCTACAGCAAACAATGCTTCGATTTGTAAGAGTCATCTTCAGGAACAACTTTGCAACCCCACATCGAGGTCGCATAATCACTGTTTTTCTTCGAAACCAATGGGTTCCGCAACTGCCCTGGCCTGCAAACTCCACAGATATGAACCCAATTGAAAATCTGTGGGCGGAAGTAACTCACAAAATTAATAGCTATGGTCATCGGCCGGTAAACAGTGATGAACTGCGACAGGCAAATATCACTGCGTGGAATGATATCCCCATCCAAACTCTTAAAAAACTTTTCACAGGGTATGCCATGCAGGATGAGGGCGCTGCAAGCGGCAGCTGGAGGTCATACCTGCTATTGATGACTTTTCATGATTTACTGTAATGAGTTCTTTGACCGTGTAACATATCACTGTCGGGAGGCTATCATTTTCTTTAATATCTTAGCTTAAAATTAATACTGACATCAAACTGTTGATATCGTTTTCTGGTGGTGTTCTTTTCTTTTAATGACATCTTATGTCAGATTTGATATTATTGACCAAAACATTTAACAAAAGAAGACTGGATATTTTTATCACTCAATGACATACTTTTTCATGAATCAAGCCAATTTTTTAAAAATCAGCCCTCAAAAATAACAATGATAAAAAATATTCCATATTACGTGGTAACCCTGTATATGGACCATTCTTTTCGCTCTCAAAATAAGAACATAGCTACATGTAATACAAAAATAAAAAATAAAAAATGGAGATCTAGATCAATACATTTATTATTGACAAAATTCGGCATTTATTTATGTCAAAAACACTGCACTATATTTGATTTATATGTAAAATTTAAATGCTACGGATGTTGCAATTATTTTAAATTTCGAGTTTCATAGATTTTGGTATAAGCTCCAATTCTTTTATTTCTGTTTTATATCCTTGCTCATTTTCTTCTGTTGATGCCTTTCGTATTTTCCAGCACATGAACATTTTATAAATAACTGTTATCACAGATGGCTCAACCATCATGGTGACGCCTACCAAAACAGGAATGGAAATAATATACGCTCCCCTGTCTGTAGGAAATGATATGGCAATCAGAGTGAGGGCTATTGCCACGTTCTGACACCCTGTCTCAAACGCAATGGTTCGGCAACATTTGGCAGTTTGGCAAGCGGCGGCAGAAGAAGCATACCCCAGGATAAATCCAACGAATGGCAAAAGCAGAGCGGCTATCCAAATCTTCCATCCTGACGTGAATATGTGTGGGTAAAGGATGATCTGGCAAACGATGACAATGAGTATGCTTACCAAGCCACATGCACTGGCTACCTGAAAGAAAATACAGTGAAATTGATTTTATGAAAACAGGCACAAACAGAAGAAGGAGACCTTTGCCGATTCCACAATTACGAAAAGAGATATATGGTTAAAAGTGAAGTAACATTACAAGGGATTCTGACAGTGCTTCGATACTTTAAGACCAAAGTCAATTTCATTTCCATTCAAATCACATGCAAACTCATTCTCTCTGCCTACATATGGCACCAATAATCAAACTGTTGTATTTATTTGTTTCTCCGAATACAAACAGGGATAAAATTAAAACAGATGCTGCCACTATCTCTTTATACGTCTGCCCACTTACAACTGAAAATCTAAGTTGCTGAGTCTATAGTCTCTAAAAGTTCTAAACCGCTACCGGCAACTCAAAAACTCTGTATCTATCCTCCTCTCTCTTTTAGAAACTCTTCCAACTCCTACTGATTTCAACTAACTATCTCTAAATTCTGATTTCCCCGCCTATAAGTTAAACTGTGCATGACCCGCCCTGCTCACAAGTGACAGTTATTCTCCACTCTTGATGTGGTTGCAGAAGGACATCTGTGCCAGGACAGATATTCGATCCATATATACAGCTTTTCGGTAACCAGAGACGGGTGCGCACCCAATGCCCGTATTTACCCGGTTTGAAGGGAACGGATGTTTGCTGTTATGCATGTCTAACAGGGATAAATGCCCGTAGGACGTTAGTTCTTTAAGCTTTAGTTTTTATATTTACTATCTACTACTCTCTACTAGGTGTTTTAGAAGACACCAAAAACATAATATGATAAAATGAAAAGTGGTAAGGAAGATTACCCTAGGTAGTTCACTGAAGTTATGTATTAATTACTTCCATCTAGTGTCAGAACCACACTGCCATATCAACCATCCTGCCGTATCAACCATCCTGCCATATCATACCCCCATTACCGGTCACTAACTTGCCATTACCTGCACAAGCCTTTTGGCAATTTTCGGAAGTTTCCACTTGATAAGCACGCCGATTCCAGCTGGTATGAGAACCGTAAGGAGAGTGATGAAGATTTTCAGATACGGCACAACTACGTCGTCGTCTGTCCAACTTCGGCTGTATATAAACAGATTCAAGGGCATCATGCCAAAGGCGAACACGGTGGAACAGGCTGTCATGAAAACACTGGGAAGCAAAAAGTAGTTATTGTAAAGTCAAGTGTTAAAACAGTAGGTTGTATAAAACAGAAATAAAGCACTAGACTGTAGAATAAATTACGTTTCTATGAAGGAAAATTTACAGTTAACAAATGTTGCTCTTTGAGTTTTAAGGCATATGTTATAATGATCTAACAGTGCATTTTTATGTCGGTCCTTAAATTGCATAGCCTTCATTCACGGAGCTTCATCTGGGGACATTGACATTCACGTTTTTACTACCTGTACATGCCTGTCTACCACGAAAACTCATGTGTTAGCACTACTATTTAGGTTTTACATTATATTAAATATGACTTTACGTGCTAGCCTCTGTCGTAATAATAGAAACTGCTGTTAACAAAGAGACAAGATTACAGTGTCTTAATGGTGATCATCAGTAGTCAAATCATTTACTGTAATTTTTTCTTTACCTGAGAGGAACGTCCCCGTCATTCCAGTAGGTAAAGATATTGGACACCGTTCCACCCGGACAACAGCCAAGGATTAACAACCCTAAGGCACGGTCCGCAGAGAGTTGTAGGGCGTGTGCCAGGCTGAAGGACAGGAGAGGCATCACGATGAACTGACAGGCAGCACCAATAACTGGACCGATGGGACGCTTGATGTGCACCTTCAGTACTTTCCACTCAATATCGCAACCCATCCCTAACATAATGAACACCAAGATAATCGGCAAAAGCCACTGGATGGCTTGTTTTAAATTCTTCTTGACTGGATCATGCACGACTTCCGTAAAATTGCCGTAAGTTCCATTTTGATCTAGATCCATGGTGTCTTAAGCTTGTGAAATAGCACAGACTTCAACAAGTCTGCTTTGCAGGAAATAAGCATACTAATGCAAATTCAAGACGTGATCAAATTTCAGGTCAAATCCAAAACAACAAGGCGTGCTGTGAAGTTTTAATGCTAGATGTTATGGGTTCCATCCATTACACAGACGTATTCGTTTAAAGTAGGCTCAGTGTAGGGTCTGTGTTTCTTTTATTTTTTAAACTCATTATGTTTCATGTTTAAGTTTCAAGTTTTAAGGAGGTCTTTTATAGGCCACCTGTTTGTTCTGAGACCCATCTCGGTAACTTCATTTGAGGGTTCCGATGCATGTTCATGTATGAGTCGGATAAGCATATGCTGTATTCAGTTGTTCCTCGACTCTAAATTGCCACAAACTGAATGTGTCTAAATCCCCTCTTCACATCTTGGCGTCAGTTAAAACTACATCTAAACGGTATCTAAACTGCCTCAAACTATTCTCCATTACAACTATTTTATTACTCAAATTTATCATTTGTAGTAAATACATGTTTTTTACTAGAAGTCAGGCTCATCAAAATTTAAAGCAAAAGCCATTTTAGAATTATGGAGGTAAGATTCAGTACTTATGCAGTCTGCTTTAACCATTTAAAAACGTTTTTAGACTACTAAATATCCTTTCTCAGGGACCATATGTGGGTTGTCAAAGGTGGGTTTCATTTCAAGCGGGTGGAGGGGGGGGAGAGAGTCGGTTTCGCATGCGCGGTCCTCACTTCAAATAATCCTGGAATAGCCCCTGAATGTGATGTTCTAAATATCATAAAATTATATAAAATACATAACACCGGTGGACGAAGTCATTTAGTATACATGTATAGTTAAAGTACATTCTAAACACATTTAGCTATACAGTTTTATAGCAGAGCGAAACAGCGAAGATATGTAAAACATTAAAACGATTAACATCTACAACACAAGTAAATTGAAATATTCCAAAGAATTATCAACAATATGATGTTCCCGTTGTTATCACAAATACATGTATGTCATGTACATGTAACACATAATACCGGTGGACAAATCTGTATGGTAAAGCTGAAATAATCCATTCTGAATAACTCTTTCGTGTGACAAGGGAAAAATAGGGAAAAATAGCGAAGATGCATGAAACGTATACCATTCATTTCTATTATAAAAGTTAATTGAAAGCGGTGCTATATCCAGCGGTAGCAACACTAAAATCTTTTAAATAACGACTGGTAAATAAGCTGTAAGGTGTAATGTTTGGTTTGTAATGTTTGGTTGCGAAAACACTAACTGTAGATTGCAACAATTATAACACAATCTCTCTCGAGCATATATACTATATATATACCTATATACTGTTAATTGAAATGCTTAAGTTGTTTGCATATTTATAAATATAGAACCCGACCCATTCCTTCTACATTCTAAATAAGTATATGAGAAAGTGTAGTTATACAAATATAAATTACAGAACTTGCAGATATTCTTTTATATGTAAAAATTATTGGTAACTGGTGTTGTAATTACCATTAATATTGAATTTAATTATTGATATTGCTTTAGGCTCTGATTCTTCTATTTCTATCCTATTGGCCTTTTGTATTTTCCAGCACATGAAAATTTTATAAATAACTGTTATTACAGATGGGTTAACCACCATTGTGACGATTGACAGAACAGGAATTGAAATAATATACGCTCCTCTATCCGGAGAAAATGATATCGCAATCAGAGTGAGGGCTATTGCCACGTTCTGACTCCCTGTCTCAAACGCAATGGTTCGGCAACATTTGGCAGTCTGGCAAGCGGCGGCCGAAAACGCATACCCCAGGATAATTCCAACGAATGGCAAAAGCACAGCGGCTATCCAGATCTTCCATTCTGACGTGAATATGTGTGGGTAAAGGATGATTTGGCAAACGATGACAATGAGTATGCTTACCATGCCGCATCCACTGGCTACCTGAAAGAAAAAAACAGTGAAGTTGATTTGCCAATTTCACAATTGAGAAATTGGAATGGCCATTATGTAGGACAAATAATCATACTGTTGTACTTATTTGTTTAAACGAATACAATCAGGGATAAAATAAAAACAGATCGATGCTGCCACAATCAGTCGTAAGTTGTCTTTATACGTCTTCCACTTACAACTGAAAATCTTGTTTCTTGAGTCTATATTACTCTCACACCCGGCACACTTTACACTCCAACGGCAGTTACACTTATTCAGATTGCTAACAACACGCGAGCTCTTTTATTGACATTTTTATATCTAATTTATGTTTAAGAAACATAATATAATATAATAATGACCAGTGCTAAGAAAGATTAGCCCAATGTATTTATTATTTTCATTTAGTGTCAAAACAATGTCAACCCTCCTGTGATATCATACCCCCATAGTGGTCACTTATTTGCCATTACCTGCACAAGCCTTTTGGCAATTTTCGGAAGTTTCCACCTGATAAGCACGCCGATTCCAGCTGGTATGACAACCGTAAGGAGAGTGATGAAGATTTTCAGGAACGGCACAACTACGTCGTCCGTCCAACTTCGACTGTATATAAACAGATTCAAGGGCATCATGCCAAAGGCGAGGATGGTGGAACAGGTTGTCATGAAAACACTAGGTAGCATAAAGTAGTTTTTGTTATATATTAATAGAACATAGTTAACAAATGTTGCTCTTTGAGCTTTACGGCATTTTATAGTGATATAAATGTGCATTACTATGTCGGGCCTTAAATTGCATGACCTTTATACGCCGAGCTTTAGCTGGGGACATTTGACATTCACGTTTTTACCACCTAGGCATACCTGTCTAGCACGAACACTCGTGCGTTTTACTGTACATCATACAAAATATACTATCGCATGAATTTGCTTGCAAGTCTCTGTCATAATAATAGAGAGTATGTTAGCAGAGAAACAAGATTTCATGCAATGTCCTCATTCATTCCATTACCTGAGAGGAACGTCCCCGTCATTCCAGTAGGTAAACATATTGGACACCGTTCCACCCGGACAACAGCCAAGGATTAACAACCCTAAGGCACGGTCCGCAGAGAGTTGTAGGGCGTGTGCCAGGCTGAAGGCCAGGAGAGGCATCACGATGAACTGACAGGCAGCGCCAATAACTGGACCGATCGGACGCTTGATGTGCACCTTCAGTACCTTCCACTCAATATCGCACCCCATCCCTAACATAATGAGCACCAAGATAATCGGCAAAAGCCACTGGATGGCTTGTTTTAAATTCTCCTTGACTGGATCCTGCACGACCTCCGTAAAATTGCCATACGTTCCATTTTCATCTAGATCCATGGTGTCTTAAGATTGTTAAATATTACAGACAACAAGGCATGTTCCTCTGCAAGATAAGCATACTAATGCAAATTCAAGATGTGATCAAATTTCGGGTCAAATCCAAAACAACAAGACGTGTTTTGAAGTCTTATTAATGATCTGGGTGGCAATGCATTCCATCTGTCACGATGACATAGACTTTGAATTTTGAATGCCTAAGGTAGATATCTAAATATTTTATACCTTGTACAACTGCCAATCCTTCCAATTCTGTGATGGGATAATTTACCTCATGTCTTTATAAACCTCTCCCGGCATAAGCGATGACTCTTTCTTTACCGTCTTGTATCTGTCATAAAACCATGCCTATTGCGTGAGAACTCGCATCGGTGTAAAAAATAAATGTGAGATTAAAATTTGGATACGCAAGAATTGGAGCAAATGTAAGCGCTCTTTTCAAAGTATCGAAATATGTTTGGCATTCGTCAGACCATTTAATTTCTTTCCCCTTTCGTGTAAGTGCTGCCAAGGGTCTAACAATGGCAACATAGCCTTTTATAAACTTCCGACAGTAAGTAGCCAGTCCTAGAAATCCGCGAACTTGCTTTACATTTAAAGGGCACCGCCTTACACTTCATAGGGTCAACACGAATACTGTCTTTGGAGACTATGTTTCCTAAATAATTTACCTCTTTTCGTGCAGTAAGACATTTGGATGGCTTCAATGTCAAATTCGCTTTTCTAAGCCTTCGAAAAACAGTTTCAACGTCATGAAGGTGATCTTTAAAAGTGGGACTAGCAACTTTAATGTCATCGTCAAAGTTTCCATGATAAACCCAGAAACACATTTTCTAACATACGTGAAAAAGTTGCGCCTGAGCTTTTAAGACCCATTGACATTCTGTTAAATTCAGAATGACCATCTTGACAAACAAATGAGCTCATTTATTTATTTATTTATTTATTTATTATTATTATTTTTTTTTTATAAGAACTACAGGTGGTATAGAACGTCTTTTATGTGCTCCTGGAGCCTTGCGACTCCACTGCCGCCTGTTATGGGGAAAGCTTCGTGGAGCCTACCTGTTGTAGGCGTTGGCGCTGTACACTTGTTATACAAATAAAATGAAAACCGTTTTACCTTTTTGTCTTCAAACTTACAGAACTGATGAATATTCTTAAAATACAGGTCAAGTTCGAAAATCAGCTGAGGTTATTCTGTTTTTTTTTTTTCTTTTTTCAGCATATTTTATCCATCGTTATACAATTAAAATGAAAACTGCTTTACCTTTTGTCTTCAAACTTACAGAACTGATGAATATTCTTTAAATACTCTGGAACAGAATCAAAGATATGTTTCATTTCAGGCGAATGGGGCAGATGGTTGCAGATGGTCAGACAAATAGGAAGAGGTCTGCAGAAGAGTCAGATTATAAAGTGGTATGAGGTCAGTTTTTCAATTATTTTTACAGCTGTATTATTCTTTCGTGGGTATTCCAAACCAGACAGAACAGAGTTTACATCCCGCCCTCCCCGCTGTTTGCCATGCGTCTCACCATGGACAAACACGCCAGTGCGTACTTGGTTTCGAAACACGCATTACAAAATGTATACTCAATCACCAAAGTGGTTTCAAAAATTATTGGTGCCCCTAAAGAACGAAACAAAGAATTTTATATATCAGTTATTTTTTTAAAAATTGTTCCTTAATTATCATTATTATAAATATTGTTATTATTGTCGACTGAAAAATAAATGACAGTCTTGCAGCAGATTGGCTCCTGTGTAAATCTTATTTGAAAAACATTGAAATCTTCACTGAGTAATAAGACAAATTTATTACACTATTTATTCAGTTTTAAGAAAGCTGCTGTTTTACAATTATTACCCCCGCCAAGGAGGTTATGTTTTCACCCCTGTTTGTCTGTCTGTCTGTTTGTTTGTCATCAACATAACTCAAAAAGTTATGGACCGATTTTGATGAAATTTTCAGGAACTGTCAGAAGTGGGCCAAGGAAGAGATGATTAGTTTTTGGTGGTGATCCGATCAATAATCAATCAATAATCAATAATAATAAAAAATCGCTGCCTTGGGAGGTCTGCGCTCTCGGAGTGCTTTTCTAGTTTTCATAGCATTTAGTGTGTGCCAGGGAGACATGATTTCCGCTATCCAAAATATGATTGTTAAAATGCCAACTTTTCTCGTCAACAAACATCAGCTCTTTGGTTCCACTCTTTTCAAAACCCCAACTTTTAGTGTGCAATGTAAGGTTCACCAAATAGGGCATTGGTACGCTCAGCACCTGTACAATAGTTCATGGACATATTTGGGATGAAGCAAGGCAAGATATATAGTTGCTCCCTACACATGTTTTTAAAGCTTTGTTTTCTGTGTGTAAAAGAGGCAAAATGCAAGAATTATCAATCTACTCAACATCATTCAGACTTGGGAGTTCGACCCCCTTATAATAATCTTGCAAATGTTTCTGTAGGGGCCTCCTTCTCAAATTAGATAAATTTTATTATACAAATAATGGCAACTTGCTTACATACTTACCACCTCAATGATATTAAAGCCTATTAAACCATTTCCTTAAATACACCTTTAATGTTTGACTCTTCAATTTACAAACTTACTCCAACCATTAGTAAAATTCATAATGTAAGAATGCTACAATTATAATTAGGCCCATTTCCTTCTGCATTCTAAATAAGGACATAAGAATATGTAGTTATACAAATGCACATCTAAATTAATTTATCTTATACTAGATTCATTCATTTAAACAACTTGTGGTCCCTCAATTTGAACAGACCAAAAAAATTTTACAAAACTTACGGATATTTTTTATGTGTAAAATTATAAAATTATTGGCAACGGGTGTTGCAATTATCTTTAATTTCGAATTTAATTATTGATACTGCTTTAGGTTCCATTACTTCTATTTCTATCCTATTGGCCTTTCGTATTTTCCAACACATGAAAATTTTATAAATAACTGTTACCACAGAAGGGTCAAGCGCCATTGTGACGCCTGCCAGGACTGGAATTGAAATGATATACGCTCCTCTGTCTGTAGGAAATGATATCGCAATCAGAGTGAGGGCTATTGCCACGTTCTGACACCCTGTCTCAAAAGCAATGGTTCGGCAACATTTGGCAGTCTGGCAAGCGGCGGCCGAAAACGCATACCCCAGGATAAATCCAACGAATGGCAATAGCAGAGCGGCTATCCAGATCTTCCATCCTGACGTGAATATTTGTGGGTAAAGGATGATCTGGCAAATGATGACAATAAGTACGCTAACCAAGCCACATGCACTGGCTACCTGAAAGAAAAAAAAGTGAAGTTGTTATTATGAAAACACCGCAAAAACAGAAGAAGGAGACCTAGAAGATCCGCCTGGTTTGCCAATTTCACAATTAAGAAAATGGATGACCTGTATCTAGGACAAATAATCATACTGTTGTATTTATTTTTTTTTCGAATACTATCTAATCGGGGATAAAATAAAAACATATCGATGCTGCCACAATCGGTCGTAAATTTTCTTTATACGTCTTCCACTTACACCTGAAAATCTAATTTTTTTAGTCTATAGTCTCCAAAAGTTCTGAAACGCTACCGGTAACTCTAAAACTCTCTCTCTTTCTCTCTCTACTCCCAAAAACTCTTCATCTCCGACTGATTTCAACTAACTTATCTCTAAATTCTGATTTTCTCTGAAATGTTACACGACAAGAGTAATGCATTACTTTCACACCCGGCACACTTTACACACCAACGGCAATTACACTTATTCAGATTGCTAACAACACACGAGCTCTTGTATTGACGTTTTTTATATCTACTATGTGTTTAAGAAGATATAAAAAATGTGATATAATAAAATAATGACCAGTGCTAAGGAAGATAAGCCCATTGTATATTTTACTTCCACCTGGTGTCAGAACAATGTCAACCCTCCTGTGATATCATACCCCCCATACTGGTCACTAACTTGCCATTACCTGCACAAGCCTTTTGGCAATTTTCGGAAGTTTCCACCTGATAAGCACGCCGATTCCAGCTGGTACGAGAACCGTAAGGAGAGTGATGAAAATTTTCAGGTACGGCACAACTACGTTGTCGTCTGTCCAACTTCGACTGTATATAAACAGATTCAAGGGCATCATGCCAAAGGCGAGGACGGTGGAACAGGTTGTCATGAAAACACTAGGTAGCATAAAGTAGTTTTTGTTAGGTCAAGAGTAAAAACATACTAGGCAGTATAAAACACTAGACTGTAGGATAAATCACGTTTCTATGAAGGAAAATGTATAGAACATAACAAATGGTGCGTTTTGAGCTTTACGGCATTTTATAATGATATAAAAGTGCATTATTATGTCAGCCCTTAAAGGTACATACGAATCGAGCATCCGTGGAGCGTGGATTCCCAGTAACACATGTAAACCACTTCTACTAGATTCTTATATGACTCAAATAAATTCGACATGCCAAGGGATAAACTGAATAGATCACTCGATCAGCCATAAAAGACCTTTAGACTGCTCTTTTCTTTAAATTTTTGGTTGTAAATTTAACCTACTTTCGTGACCTACTTTCCTGCCCCGTTGACATACAGCTTAGAATGCCAACAGGAAAATCCGTTCAAACATCATTTTCGGGTAAAATTAAACAATGCCTTTTGGTAATTCTCTTAGTTATACTACTTGAAACTATATGCTTGCATTTGGTTGGTTTTTGTGACAAAAAATTGACTTTGTATGCATCTTTAAATTGCATGGGCTTTAAACGCCGAGCTTCAGCTTGGGACACTTGACATTCATGTTTTACTACCTGTAGACCCTATGCCTCTGTCTAGCACGAACACTCATACGTTAGTATTCCTATTTTCGTTTTACAGTACATCATACAAAATACACTGGTCAACGCATAACTTTACATGCTAGGCTTTGTCGTAATAATAAAAACCGCCGTTAGAGGAGAAACGAGATTGTGGTAATCAGTGAGCCAATTTGATTACCGTAACCCTATTTATTCCCTTACCTAAGAGGAACATCCCCGCCATTCCAATGAGTAAAAATGTTGGACAACATTCCACCCGGACAGCAGCCAAGGATTAACAACCCTAAGGCACGGTCCGCAGAGAGTTGTAGTGCGTGTGCCAGGCTGAAGGACAGGAGAGGCATCACGATGAACTGACAGGCAGCGCCAATAACTGGACCGATCGGACGCTTGATGTGCACCTTCAGTACCTTCCACTCAATATCGCACCCCATCCCTAACATAATGAGCACCAAGATAATCGGCAAAAGCCACTGGATGGCTCGTTTTAAATTCTCCTTGACTGGATCATGCACGACCTCTGTAAAATTGCCATACGTTCCATTTTCATCTAGATCCATGGTGTCTTCAACATGTTTCTCTGCAGGACAAACACACTATAATTCAAGATGTGAACAAATTTCAGGTCAAAACCAAAATAAGTCGTGCTGTGAAGTCTTAATGCTCTTCAGTGGGCTTCAATGCGTTCCATCCATTCCACGGGCGTATTCGTTAAAAGTGGGTCTTTTTTCTTTGAAAGCCGTTTTACCTTTTATCTTCAAATTTACAAAAGTGATGAATATTCATAACATACAAGTGAAGTTAAAAAATTAGCCTGATCAGACAATTTTTCCAAATGCTATGCTGTTTTTTTTTTAGCATATGTTATCCACCGTTATACAAATAAAATAGAACCGTTTTGCCTTTTGTTTTCAAACTTACAGAACTGATGAATATTCATAAAATACAAGTCAAGTTAAAAAATTAGCCTGATCAGACCATTTTTCCAAATACTTTTTTTTTCTTTTTTCAGCACATTTTATCCACCGTTATACATATAAAAATGAAAACCATGTCATGTTTTGCTTTGAAACTTTCATAACTGATTCAAAGGTCTGATATATAGATCAAGTTAAAAAATTAGCTTGATTGGTTTATTTATGTTAAAGTTATGCTTTTTTTGCAGGTAAATGGGTTTTCTTCAGATTTAATTCTTAGGCATGCTAACAGTCTCAGTATTGAACTTCTTATATTTGTGAAAATGTTCTTTGACATTTTCTGCATCATATCAGTTTTGTAAAATACTAATATAACAAAGCAGCGAACCTGTCAAATGTACAGACAAGAAAGAAAAATAATCTAATCAAGCTGGTTTGCCAATTTGAGCTGTATGTCAATCATTCTTGCAAGTAACAAAATAATAAGTAACCAGTTTTCCTTTTAGAACATTCATAGTGGTAGTACAGTAAATATTATTTTTTATCAATTTTGATGCAATGGTACATAATGCTTAACATCTTATAATCACCACCAAATTTAAATTATGCACTGCAGATAACAAAGAAATCTAGAAAATGTGACTAGCAAAGGTCATACGGCCCATGAAAATTCCAAGTCACACCTTAAAATGCCAATATGTATGCAATTACTGAAATAATACACAATAACCAATTTACTTTCATATCTAAATGACCAACTAAAAACATTGTTAAGATGTGAAAATATCAATAAGACAACTTTAAATTTTCAATTTGCCCCATTCTGAGATTCTGAACATAGTGAGGGATTGAATCTGACAAACTGTACTGTAATTTCAAATTTTGACAATTTATTACATAACAGGACAGATAAGGAGAGGTCTGCAGAAGAGTTAGTTAATATAGTGGTGTTAAGTCAGCTTTTCAATTATTTTTACAGCTATATTATTCTTTTGTGGGTATTCCAAACCGGACGGAACAGAGGAGTTTATACCCCCCCCACCCCCAGCTGTTTGCCATGCATCTCACAATGGACAATCACGTCTAAGCATACTTTCAAAACACACATTATGACACTTAAGCAAAATGTATACTCAATCACTAAGTGATTTCAAAAATTATTTGTGCCCATAAAGAACAAAACCGTCACAGTTACTTTTTTTTTAAATTGTTTATGTTTATTATTGTGACTGAAAATTAATGACAATGTCTTACAGCAGATTGGCCTGTGTAAATCTTCTATAAAAAACACTAAAGTTTTCACTGAATAATAAGACAAATTTATTACTCTATTGACTCAGTTTTAAGAAAGCTGCTGTTTTACAATTATTTTCATAGCATTCAGTGTGTGCCAGGGAGACATGATTTCCGCTATCCAAAATATGATTGTTAAAATGCCAACTTTCCTTGCCAAAAAACCATCAGCTCTTTGATTACAATCTTTCATAATCAAGGAGTCGAACTCCCAAGTTTTAGTGTGCAATGTAAGGTTCACCAAATAGGGTGTTAGCAAGCTGAGCACCTGTACTATAGTTCATGGACACATTTGGGATGAGGTAAGATATGTAGTTGCTCCATGCACATATTTTTTAAAGCTTACTGTGTGTAAAAGAGGCACAAAGCTAAATGTCTGAATTATCAATCCACTCAACATCATTCAGACTTGGGAGGTCAACCCTTAATAATCTTGCAAATGTTTCTGTAGGGGTCTCCGTCTCAAATTAGATAAATTTTATTCTACAAATAATCGCAACTTACGTACATAATTACCACCCAAATGGTATTTTAGCCTATTTAACCATTACCTTAAATACACCTGTAATGTTTCACTCTTCAATTTACAAACTTACTCCAACCATTAGTAAAATTCATTATGTAAGAATGTTACAATTACACTTTGAACACTTGAGTAAAGAAAAACAGCACCATCACCACTTTCTTTCAATTTTTAAAAATATTTTAACTTAAAGATTCTTTCTGGTCTTGCGTACAGATCAGCATATTTTTACTGTGGCTTCCTCAAAAGTTATCCTCTTTCACATATTAACTCTATCACCTGAAATTAAAAAGAGATTCATTAATAAAGCATTAATATATGTACATATAGTTTCAGTTCTTTCACTAGTCCTCTTTCCTTCCACAAATTTGACAAGTGCAATCTATCACAAAACAAGCAAATTGAACCTAGCTATGTATATGTAATCTTATTATTACTTTTATTTCCAAAAATAATTTACTCAGTTTGTTTCTATAACAATGAAGAATTGTCTTACGCTAGGTTCCATGAGCACTGCATCCAAACACCTGTGTGCTGTACTACCAACTATTTCATCTAATAAGAAATGCACCAAGCTGGAAAATATAAGGTTATGTAAAACATACTTTTAATTTGGCTTAAAAAACTTTTTTGGAGGGGGGGGGGGGCGGGGAGCTGAAAGTTTGAATCTGTACACTTTACGTACTGTACAAGAGGCACTTCGTGAATAAATATATCTAAGGAAAATATTGTGACAACATAGTGTAACAAAGTCATCAAACTTTCTTTTTCCTGGATCAACCTCCACATCTTAACCATGCTGCTCAGGCATGTTAATATTTGTGGTTCATTAATAGCAGGCTGGCAGTGCAAATATTTACAGAGGACACCTTTACCAAACCATGAAATTTCAAGGCACTTAATGAATGTGGGATGTGAAGTGTAGCAATGTGCTATTTCACTTCATTTAGAAATAAAGACGACTAGCAATCAGTGAGCTCATTTATTTGAAGTATGTCAAGAACTGTTGATATACAGTTGCCAACTTTCAGCAAGCCAATATAATATATTAGTAATAGATGGAATTTTATGGAATCAATATGGATATATTAAAACACATAAAAATTTAAGTATTTTTCCTACAATAAATACACATATAAAAAGAGACACTTATCCAAAAAAAAAAAAAATACTCAGGTTGTTAAAAAAATGAAAAAGAGAGAGACTTACTTTTCA
Source organism: Lingula anatina (assembly GCF_001039355.2). The sequence goes on along the minus strand of NW_019775413.1, from coordinate 1,623,994 downwards.
TCAGAGACAAACCTCCAGAGATAGAGCTGCAAGTAATGCGTGTCCACCTGAATCTGCTGTAAGCCATATCTGCCAAATGTCCTCAGACGCACACACTCCAGGAATGTCTACAACATTTATTGTAAAAGAAAATATTTGGATGAAAACCTCTATTTTTGTCTAATATTGAGATTATATTTTTTCAGCCGAATGTTATTTCAACTAAAATGAACACAATATGGTTCTAATAGAATAGAAATTTCTTTATCCAAAAAATTCGGTTAATTAGCAAATTCAATGTCACACACTGGTGCAAGGCTAGAAAAGTGAGTACCGGAAAAAATTTTTAAATCAAGTACCCTCAAGTTATTTTCTAAAACACAAATGATACTTATAAAAATCATGATACAATATCCATATTTCATAATAACAGCATATTTTGAAATAAAAATGCTATTCCTTACACAAGCCAATGCAATAAAACCAGTAAACTGCTTGCTATATTATACTCCTTTTAAGAGATATAACTTACTTTCAGACTTATTTTGATAATCCCAGTAAGCACAGACACTCTTGAGAACTCTACAGCACTGAAGATTTCTATCCTCTCAGAGAATAACTTCTGTATGTTGCTCATCAGGCTATTGTCAATGCTGTAATTAATGATAACTTCATTATTATTCTTAACAATAATGGCATTATTATCAAACTGCAAGTGTTTAACATAACACATTTTTATAAAAATACAGATTTACCATCCACCAAAAAGGTACTGAAAATGACAATTTTATTTTATACATATACTCACACCTAAATGGTCATTATAGTTCAGATATGTTTAACTGCTGGGAAAAAAAAACAATCAAGGAGACACAGGAAACAATTTCTTTTTCCTACCTAGGAGCATAATTCCATTGTGATCTGTTCTGCTGCCTGCTGACACTGTAGTTGAAAGTCCTCCTGCTGGAATCGCTACTCCTCTCTTTACGTACCCCCTCCTCATACAGCTGACCTACTTGAGTATCTATGGCAGTGATATCTTCCACTACACGCTTCATCACGGCACGCACATTGCGAGGTTCTATTGTATTTAGCCAGTCTCGAGTTTCCACGCTTTTCCGAAGCATCTTGGTGAGAAAAAGCGTAATGAAATATTCATAAATAAATTTGATCTCTAAAAAAAGTAGAATGAATAATGAAGCAGACTAGGAAAGTTCTGATGCTTTTCTTCATATCTAAAGCTAATCTAGTCTCTAAAATTAATCCCGCCATACTGGTAGGCTATGGTAAAAGGACTGCACTCTACTTAACAAAAATAGACAGGATAAACAAATTAACAGCCTACTTATAAAATGATGAAAATAATGAATTGAATAATATAAAATTTCATTTACTTCAGACATGCAGCTGTGCTTAAAAAATTCTTCTGAGCAATTATCAAGAGATCAAACACTTCATCTGCAATGGGTCACCTTAAGCATCATCATAACTGAATTAAAACTTTTGACATTCTGTGGAAAAAAGCTCATGCCCACGTCATACCTGTGATATAATTAACCCTTGCACACGAACATAGTGGTTCAGTAATAGCTGGGCAGCATCTTTAAACATATTGCAAAGTTCTGTCCCTGTGGTAAGATTTCCCCCGCTCACATCGACCATAAACTGTTCATCTGCCAGAGATAACTGGAATTTAAAATAAAAAAAATTGATGCAGATATTCTATTACATTGAAACCTGCAGAGTTATGGATTGGTGCCGATTCTCTTGGTTTAGATTAATTTCAAATTGATGACAAAAGAACTACTGCCTTTTCATGTAAAAACAAAAAATGTAATGATTATAAAAAACAAGAAGCATTTTTACTGAGTAAATAAAGTCTTGCACCATGTCATATTATGACTCTACTCTCTGTTGAAATAGTGCTGCTTTTATCTTACCAGATACATTATAGTTGATCGTTCAAAGTCTAAACACATTCTAGACAATATGAGAAGAAGAGCTGGGGGAGCTGAACCTTTATCTCCTGTGCCATCACAAAATTCCTGCAGTTAAAAATTCACAAATACATAGATTTCAAATAGTTTCTCAAGGCAAGCATTATTCAAAAAGCAAAAGCAAAACATTATTCAAAAGCAAAATGTGATTAATATCAATAACAAAATGTTTGTTTCACTCACATTTAGTTTACCCAAAATCAATCAAGTTTAAAACAGTTTGCTCTGTCAATAGTCCTATCAGTATCAAAAGAGAGAGCACTTACTGCACAAGTTACTGTGATGCTCTTGAAGAAAGCGACTACAAGACCCTCTCGCACACCTTGTCCACAAAATGGATCACGGAAATATGGTTTTATGGCAAATGTAATGTCTGATGCAATAAAAGCCTACAAATGAAATATGTGAACCAAAGTGTAATAGATCATACATGATACATATATGAAAACTTTCCTATTCCAGCTCAATAAAATATCCTACAAAATCAAAACTTTGAGAAAACTTTACTTTTAGAAGTGTAGTGGACAATAAATTCATCAAGAAAATTACTGCATTTATCGATAAAATAGCAATTGCCTTCACATTTCTTTCACATTCTTTACATGCTTTGAAGTTACAGGGCCCTGGTTTGCCTTCCATGTCCGAACAAACCACAAATGTGAAGGACTGATTTAGCTTTATTTGGCAGTCTGTACAAAGTGGGAGAGGGTATACCTGTAAGTTAGTCATTACTGACTTTATCTGTTCAACAAGAGATGTATGCATGTTGTTCAACAAGTCTGACAGGCTACTTTCTTCCTGGCGGTTGGCTTTGGGAGCAGCAAGGTTTTGCCGTACATCAGTCAAGCAGTCTGTAACAAATGTAAGCAGAGGTGTTAGCTTGTAGACAGCTTATATATTGTCATTCTATGTAGTGTTGCAAATTTATATATAATATTCTGATTTACACATCTCTTAATTTGATGTTGTGTTCTTACAATTAATATTTGTATTTCATATTATTCATTCATTCATTTATGCATTGATCTATGTATAAACTTTTCACCATAAAATGTAAAACTGCTATCTTATAAATTAATAAATATTCTAAAAAATATTATTATAATAATTTTAAAAAGATTTAAGCTTCCAGTACCATTTTTACTCAAATTGTTTTTAAACAAACCCAGTGGAGAAGTTTTGACTGCAACAATGTCTGGAAACCTTATTTAATCTCCTGTTTCACATATAAAACCACATGGTGATTACATAACTGGTGTCTGTTCCATTACATTGTCATACACTGTTAGTTATGATAGTGTTGATAATGCTGTTGGATGTCTAAGTATGAAATATTTTTCACACATTTAGTTGATCGACATACAGGATATCATATAAAAACAGGCATCTCTAACTGTCTTCTTCATTTCAGCGTATACTTTGAAGATATCCATTCTTTTGAAATTTCTGACCAAATATTCTAATACATATTAAAGTAAAATTTCATATTTTTAAAAACCAAATAAAACATTAACAAATAAAATATAAAGCAAATTTATATTGAAAATTCCGGACTATAAAAACAGGCGCAATTACATCTTATTTACGAAAGACTAATCTTCAAGTTATGCATATGAAAAATACCTGTGAAATGTTGTTTTAGTGACTGCAAATAATAATCTATCCTGTCTCTAGCTGCCTTAGACACAATATCTGTGCCAGCACGGGAGAAATCTGTGTCTGGAAGCAGCTGGTTCATGGCCTGCAGACGCCTGTGGAAGCGGTCCAGTGCTCGGACTAGAATGGTATTGTCCCCCGTGTCCTTCTACAACAAATACACAATACACAAGATATGTAATATGCATCTGCTTGGTCCTGAACACTTTTATCAAACAAAAAATTCCATTTTTGGTAATTCTGAAACTGCACACAATAAATGAAAATTAATAATAACAGAAAATACATGGGATTCAATATTTAAGACAATTGCTTATGATCAGCAACCATAATTTTTTTCAGCAAAATATGAAAATAATACATAAATTAATTCATCAATCAAAAGGAAAAAAAATATCCTGACATAAAACGAGACGCTTCTGTAATTATTACAATAATAATGCCAAGAACACACTGCAATAACCTGATATAACCTGAGACATACCTCCAACTGCACCCTTCTCCTAACATAATCAAAGTACTGCTCCATGAGAGAGTGGACAAACTGCACCAGCTTTTTAAGAGCTATTGCATCTAGATTCTCACTGGAAATAAATTGAAAATACACACTTTTAACTTTTAAGTAATATACATAATAACTTACATTATATATAAATCTATTTTTATCTACTAGCAAGAAAACTTCATTTGGTTTCACATCACAGCTCGATTAATGTAAAAAGGTTTTATTTAAGAGTGCACTCAAAACAGTGGACTATCAGATCTGCGGGTCAAATGTGGCGACCCACTTAAAAGCTTGCCGCCTTATTCCAGATTAGACACTGAACAGATTCCCACGGGGATTACGCAACAAGCATTCAAGTGGGTCAGCCATATCTGATCCGTGGATCTGTTAGTCTGGTGTTCTGAACGTGCTCTAAACTTGTTCTTATAAATGACAGGCTTCTAGAAGACTTACTCCTCCTGTTCTCTGTTGAGGAACATATCATTGTAAGATGCGATGACCAAACATATATTGCTCAGGAAACTATTGCAACCCGAGTCTATAAATTCCAAAATGTCCTAAAAAGAAAGAAAAGAAACTTTCAACTGTTATTCTTTTAAAATCAACCACTGTATCAATCAAACAGTGAGTAACTATACATATCCATATTGATTTTCATTGCTACTTTAAGAATTCTATGAAACTATGAGAACCATGTAGCTGACAAACTTGTATTCAGGTAAACTGACTTATGAAGGAATTGAAGAATAAAAACATATTTTGTAGTTTAGAAATTATTATATGCCTGTAAATAAATGTAATATGTCTATGATGATCTCTATAATATACGCACCATAGGTGCATTAAGATAAATGTCAGCTGGCCTCTCAGCTTCTGGCTGGGCTTCTCCAGATAGTATTTGCAGTTGTTTATGTAGAGCATCAAGGTCTTCGTCAATCTTCTGTCTTGCACTAAATATCAATCAATTTTGTTTATTTACTTGAGAGTCCAAGATAAGTAAAGAACACACACAGTTTAAATAATACACATGTTGACTTCTACATCTGTGTAGTTAAGACTTTAAAATAAACATAAATTCACATGTTATTCTTAGATTAAATTTCTTTAATTTCTTGATCCAGAGGATGATGTTATAAAAATGGTTTTGGGGTAAAAAGTGTTTAAGTAAAATAATGGTATTCACCACCCTCATCACATTTGATCTTCTTTTAATCACCAGAACAAAAATTTAATCCAACTTTCCAATGATCTCCAAAATACCACGGAAAATTTAAAAAAAAACTATCTCAGTAATATCTATAGAGGTTACATTTGAAAGAACTCACTGTGATAAGAATTCCTCATAAAGCCCCTCAGCTGGTTCATTCAGTTGAAGAAGCAAGTCAACACACTCTGCAAGCTGCTGAGGACTGGACTGCAATTCAATAAAAAATTTTAACAATATTATTTGCTGTCCTATATCTTACTGCTGTCCTATCTTTTTACAAAATACTATATATAGTGTTCAAAAACATATTTAGTCATCAACAGTAAAATTTCTGACATGGCTTTATGGTAACAAGAAAAGCTGGCCCCTGTCCTAAAATCTTTTTTTTTAATCTTGTCAATTTTATCTTCCTCTCTCACTGATTTTTCTACCTATTATTATGAAGTAAGTTCCTTACATCTCTGTCCCTGAACCTTTGCTTCAGTTTTGCCACCAGCTCATAAACAATGGCCTCACAGTCAGCTTGAATCCCTTGGAAAGAGGGCATATCTTGATACTGATGTAGAACTTGTTTTGCCTTGCTCCAATATCTGCATTGGTAGAGTAATGTGTGAGAGATATTAATTTCACAAACACTGATATCTATTTTACAAGTGAATTATACAATTTAGTAGTACAATACTAGTCTTTGTATTTTCTTTGGATTACTCTGCTCAATTACATCAACATGCTCAAAATTATTAAGTCAGAAGAGTTTCTAAAGGTGCTTTGTTGCAATGTTTATAATGCATCTTCATGGGTTGTAAAATAAAATCTCTAAGTTCAGCTGTTCATTACTTGCCTCACTGCCTGATCATATGCTTCCATTTCAATGCATTTCTTCAATCTTGCTGGCAGTTCAAATAGGAATTGAAGCTATCATATTGAATAAAATGAAAAGTATTTAAAGTAAAGGGTAAATCTCAATTCTTGTAAAATAATTTTAAAAACATTCATGCAAAGTTTGCTCAAAATGCTTAAATTAAATTGTTTATATTTAAAAAATGTACAAAATTACATATAAAATATAAAGCCTTGGCCATGATATATCACAATAAAGTTATCAAGGCACTGTCTACTCTATCAAATGACTAACATCACAAAATAAGAAGTAATCTGTATGTAAAACACTGTGTAACAATGTTATACTTTAAAGTACCTTCTTCAGTAGGGAATGTACTCCAGCCAGTTTTGTTATCTGCTGTCTCCTGTCCTGTAGAGTACTGCTGATTCGACCGCTGAACTCAGTGATAGAAGACATGTTGGTGGCCAGGTGATCCATCTCATCTTCCATTTTCTTAAAATCATTTTTCATCTACAATGACAAAATGTAGGGTATTTTTGATGTGTGCTTAGGTTCACCAAACCATACCGTACCATACCATAAAAATGGTTTATTTCAAGTGACTATTAAATCTTTATTTGGGATTGATTGACTGCTTCACTGCATGCTCATGTGAGCTTTGAAATCAATTTTTTCATATTCTGGGACAAGATATCTGGTCTAATAAAATATTATTATTATACTGTACTGTACTGACCTTTCGAATAGTATCAGTGGCACTGATAAACTTATTATAATTCTCATACACAAGGGTCTGCATGTCACTATCCAAAGCCTTGATATCTCTGATCATTTCATCTTCTTTTCCCATCAAATCTTTCAAAGCTTTTTCTTTCAGTAGTTTAGACAGGTACACATCAGGCTTAAAATGTGCACCATCAATGTTACAAGGGTCCACAGATGTAGCTCCTGAATTCTCTTCATCCAATCCATAGTACATTTTAAGCATGCCACGTCTTGGCCGACGGTGGCCTTCATCTCCTGCTTCTTCTGTGGAAATAAGAAAAACACTGTAAAAAGTATTCAAGAACATTTAACACATTTACTAAACCATGTTTACTAAATGTTTAATAAGGAAATATGGAAGCATGGATGCTTTTTTGTATTCAACAAAGGGGCAAATGTTGGGATGGGAATGATTGCAAGGGAGCAGTGGCATACTAGTACTGTGGTAACCTGATGTGGTGTCAAAAATAAAGAAATACTCAGTAACTATATTGGAACTGAAGCTCACATTTTGTAGGCAACAGATCTAACAAGCTAAGGTAAATTTATTAAACAATGTTAACAGTATAGCGTCAACGTATCGACTCCGTGACAGTCTCAGGGATACATAATCATTAAGTCAGCTGTGTAGACTGGTGTACTAGTAGTAGTAGTAGTAGTAGTAGTAGAGAAGCAGCGCCCGAGTCATAGTTGTTTAAGAAACTGAAGTCGAGCTCTACAGTATCTATGCTGCACTGACGTTGACAATAACACGCCAGTGATGCTTCATCAAGCAATTGTTCCCACAAGCAGATTTGAAGAATATAATTGAAATAACAGACGCATCTCAACTGCATTGTTACAACTGTATGTACAAGATACTTAAAATTAAAAACAACTGGCAACAACCCCTACCTCCTTCACCGGAAGCCATCGCCGTAAATAAATAGAATAGATAGATGGCGTCTTCTTCATCAGGACAAACCTGGTAAGATATTGGGGAAAATATTTTCATATTTAACAGGAGCAGTAATGAGATACCTTAACATATATTAATTTTTTAAGCAATTGATCGCTAAAAGTTCGAAAACCACGTAGGGAATAAACAGAATCGTTCTACTAGTGTGCACAGTGGCGCCTCTTGCGCTAATGATAAAGCCGCGGGAAATTTGCATGCTTGGATTGGCTCTGGGATAATAACAGTTTTGGTGTTGCCGTGATCAGTTTTACGCAAGATTGTGACACTGGTTATGATAAAAACGGGGTCTACGACAAGGATAAGTGCAGACGCATCAAAATGTTTTATAGCCATGATGTTCTCCAGAGGAAAGGTGGAAAATTTGGGATTATCTGGTGAGAAAAAACGTTTTAAACCTATAACGTTGTTGTAAGTGTAATTATAATTTATATGCAATGAAGTTGTATCTTTTACTCTAAGACTAGTTAATAAAATTTTCAGAATGCCTAAAGGTGTATATTTAACTTTTGATTTTCACGTACATATTTTGACTATTTTGTTACATGTAGGATTGCTGCTACAAGAGGCGTGCATTTAACCAGGAGAGAATATTATGGTGTTAATGTGGACAGAACATGGTAAGGAAAATTTAATGAATATATTGATCATTGTGAAAAAATTAGAATACAGACTAAAAAATCTGTTTAACTGAAAGTCTTACTTATGTTGGAAGACAGTATAATTATAGTAGTTACTCCTATTAGTCTAGTATTCTTTTTCTCTCTTTTTATTTTTACTTTTTCTCTCTTTTAGTTTTGCCATATTGTAAATCACACTTATACAAGCAGTAATACCTGTTGATAAACTTCTAAGAAAAAAATAGATTGATAGAACTATGATAAAATTATGTAAAATTGTTATTAAGAAACAGTTTCCTTACTACTAGTCAAAAGATAATAGACTACGTACATAAGAAAGAGGTAGATAGAACTATGATAAAATTTTGTCAAAGTGTTAACTGAGTTTCTTTATTAGTCGACAGATAATCGACTACATAACCCTGCGTGCCAGGCCAGTTAGACCAGGGGGCTCTGTGCCGAGATTTTCTCTTTACTTGTCTTCACAACTCATGTTTGGAGTGGTAAAGGTGTACAACAGGCAGACTGAATATTTGTACAGTGAGTACAAGTTATCTTTTAAAGAAGTACTGTGAAATTTTCTTTTAACTGTTTATGGCATCTTAATTGACATCTCATCTCATCTAGGTAGTCTTTGTTCTTATCATTGGTAAAATAGATATGCAGGTGAAACATTTTTAAAAACATAGCATTGCTAAAATTGATGTTTATTTTTAGTGGCTTTAAAACATGGTACAGGTTAACGTGATGAAATTTAACTCTTTCCTACAAAAGCTTTTAAATCTCTATTGGGTTATTTGTTTCAGGTGACCTGAGTTGTTTGTCCAAGGTATTTTCTCATCTATCTCAGCTAAAACCCACCACTGATATTGATTTGAAGGTGACTGCAAGGTAAGGTTTATCTTTAATAAAATATTTTAAATGAAAAAATTGTCTCTGTAGCAGTTGAGTTTTAAATTGAAAACAGCGGAGTATTCGTAATATTGATATCAGTGTGTCTTGATCTTTTTTTATATTTTCAGTGCTTACACTATTTTCGCCTGCAAGTGCGCTCATTTACACACACACACACACACACAGACACACTTTTGTCTCAAGGCTGATATGCATATACGGTGAAAATAATTTCTATCAACTTTTTTCACAAATACCAATTGAAAAAACTAGTCTAGTCTATCTAAATTTCAGAGCTGACCCTGTGACCAGCACAGAAGGCGTTATTGATGGTAATTATGATCTAGATTTTGGTGCCTTGCGATGGGAACAAGAAACACTGAGTCTTCAAGCTATTGCTGATGAGGTAAATGATGGACTGTTCACATAAAGAACACAAGTTTCATTGGCTAGTAGTGATCTCCCCAAGACCATCTTCTTTCTAAACAATTTTTAATTGAAGGGAACAACATGTAGTATTTAGTTTGTGACTAGTAACATTATGATAGATTTTGTTCTCATTTACCAAATTTAAAAAATGTTTATATTTAGTCTTTGTATTGGATGTTTGCATTGGTGCCTTTTTTCCTGTAGGAAACTTTCAGAGTGGAACTTACCCCACCCTTTGCTTCACCCTTCAGTAGTCCTGAACATAGAGACATATCTATTCCTCTTTCTCCAAATATTCCTCAGGAACCTTTTAGACCAGGTTAATAAAATGAATAAGCCATTGTTAATTTTTGTTCTTTTTATTGTTGCTTTACGTGTGTGTGCTTTTTCTTATTCTGCACAAATAAGTGATGATAAAATGCACTTGGGGATGTTATTTACTTTTTCTGTCAGCTAAATATTTCTTAAATATATAATAAAAAATAAATAAATAAATAAATAAATAAATAAATAAATAAAAAGAAAGAAAAGAAAAACATTTTATGAAATATAAAGCCTAGACTTAACAACAATATTTTGAATTGTGGAATCTGTTTTTCTGCTTTATTTGGTCTTTTTTTTTCCAGTTATGCTTTTTTGTGATTTTGTTAAAATGTTGCTGTTATGATTTTTTGTTCTTTGTTGACTTTATTTTAATTGATCACACGAAAAAAAAGTCAAGTAATAAGTATGAACATATGTTATATCATTAGTCCTATAAAATAGAAATGAAATAAAATGATTTGCCCAATAGTGCAATGAAAATAATGATATAGCACATATTTTACTGAAGTTGAGGCATTCATATTTTATAAGTCATTTCAGATACCAGAACTGGTTTTGCAGGCTTGCTGAAATTAACTATGTTAAAACAATGGTTGGGTTGTGTATAATTTTAAACAACTTTCCAGGTGTTGGTGCTCCCTTAACATCGCCTAAGGAACGTATCACATTACAGGAGGAAGTTTCATTTTCAGAAGAGGAGATGAAGGTACGTTTTCTTGTCTATTTGTTGAAATTTTATCTTCTGGTCAATTTTTGTATTTTTGAACTGTGTACACATTGCAATTTTTCCTATATGAATTGAAATATTTCTTCTAATTCAAAAGAAATTTTAGAATGATATTTGAAAAAAACTTAACATTTTAAATGCTAGCTCCCAGATGAGAAGGACCTCCCACTATTCACAGGGGAAGAATTGCCGATGTTGGATGTCCCTGAAAAAGAACTGTCGGCTCAGATAGAAGCCTCTATCCTAGCTGAACAACAAGGTGTGGCTGTTTTTGAGGAGATACATTCTGCCTCTGAATCTGAATTGAGGTGAGAGAGTGAGTGATTTCTGAATCACTTTCTGTTAGTTTTAAAATTGTAAAAAACAAAGGGAATGCATACAAGTAACAGCACTGCTGCCACACCTAACTGCCTGTATATAATACATTAAATGTCTAGCTCTTAACTTCATTGAATTGTAATATTTTATTTACTATATTTTTATCATTGTCTGTCGATGTTATTGTCATTGCTGTAACTGGTGCAGTTGCCACCTGATACATTTGTTGTTCACCTTATATCTTATTTTACTTCACATTTGCCATGTAACTTTTTTTGGTAAAAAGGTATGTTCATTTAAAAAATCAGTGTGGTTGTATTATTTTTACAAATATGTTGAAATGAAGCAATATGGTAATGCATTTTTTGTGATAATTGTCTGTACATTTACCAGCTTTGCTGTCTAGTTCAAATTATTTATGTCTTCAGAGCTGACATGCCTGTCCCAACAGAGACCACCCCCACTGTTGGTGTGACAGGTCACAGGCAAAGACCTGGGACTGAGCCAACCCCTGGAGTCACCCCAGGGACACCAAGACGAGAAGAACCCAAGAGAAGAGTGAGAAAGGATTTTGCATTGACCATTATGACTGTTTAGATAATGTTATGACTCATATTGAACTTTTAAACTTGCTGTTATATATTTAAATCCAAAACAACATTAATCTTATCAGCAGTATATTTTTTTTACTCTGAAATTTTAATAAAAAATTAACTAAACAGTTAAAATATTGTCACCACTAGAGAAAACAATCACATGTTGGTAAAATCATTTGCTAAAAAGATCCACAAAAATGTGCCAAAATGACCATTCTACATCAAACTTGATCAGAATCTTTTATTTTAAAATATTTCTTCTTTGATGTGGTTTTTATATTGATATTTTAAAGCACCAGAAGATATATGCATGCACAATTCATTTTTTGTGTTTTAGAAAGTCAGCATAGGCTTAGAATTGTCACCTCTCACACCAACTCCTGGTAGTCGCAGAAGGAAGAGACAGCTGATATTTGCCGACAAAGAAATACAAATTCACAAGAAAAAGCTCAAACAGCAGATGGCTGATACAACGGACATAATGAGGCCCTTGGTAAACAACAGTTTGACCCTATATTGAGTAATTTGAATTAAAACTTCTTGGGAATAAAAGACAATTTAAAAAAGCTAGAGTTAAATATCTCTGTAAGCTGTTCTTGGTTTATAATTTAGAATAATTTTGTATAAATGTGTATTATCTTTTTCAGATGAACAATTTATGTAATTTCAAATCTTATTTATCTAACAACTTTTTTCATTCTTTCATTAAAGGATTTTTTGTGGCAATTTTAAAATGTTTTTGTAGATGATACCTAGCCCCACACCACACCTGTCAGCAGTTGAGCTCCTGACTCTTCCAAGTAGAAAAGGTAACTTATTTTATTTTATCTCTTGTAGAATTCTATACTCTCTGGTCAGGTATAATAACTTATATTGAATGCTTATATTTCAGTCCATATGACAAAACATTTTGATATTTTGATTTTTAAAAAGTGTCACTGTTTTATTTTTCTATTTTAAGTACTCTTATTGTTACAGATTACATTGACAACTTAATAAACATTACCAATAACATTTTCAATAAAATAAGCAAAATCAAAAGTTGTCTTTCCTTTATTCTTACTAGTATGTGGACAATCAGTATAATAAAACAAATAGAACACAGTCCCTCATGAACTACAAAGAATATGGTCCAATTTTCACTTGCTAGGACCTATTCTTCATAGTACACTTGGGATATACTGTTCTCTATTTATTTATTTATTGAAATATTTTAAATGCATTTTTGTAAAATAAATTAATACAAAGTTGGAGATAATTTGTTCTTAACAGTGAGAGATACAATTTTGTAAAAACTAACATCAAAATTGGAGACAATTTGCTCTTAACGGTGAGAGATAAATTTTCCCTTAAAATTTACAACACCCATTTGAATAGTGTTATAGTAAAAAAATAAAGGGGGAGTTGTTATATGAAAAATGTTATCAAAATCGGTTTCAATGACATATTTTGCCAATACCTTATAGCTTAATTTTATCAGAAAGAAATTCTTTATTGCAGACATCCGTTCTCGTAACTTCCTACCCCTGTGGAGAAGATGTGCCAATACCTTGACTACAGAAGGCTCAGACTCTGACATTGAGAAACGGTTCTGGACAATATCAAGTGATGAAGATGGTGAGACAATTGTTTCTGTAATAATAAAAACATCTGATCATTTTTTTATAAGAATTATTACCTAAATGAAATCCATCTTCCTCTTAAAATATGCATTCTTTTAAGATTTAAGAGATGAAGATGACTGATTAATAAGATTCATAGGTTTTGATATGTGTGTTGAAAAAAGTTATAATTTGTGATCAACTCTCTTTCAATACTGAAGCCGTCAGCACTGTTCCTGAGCTGTCCCCTATACCAGAACCTCGGGATTCACTCCAACAGGTACGCAGCATGCAATTTGATGCCATTTTTTTTTTTGCCTGATTTCTTATTCTTGTAATGTTCTATATGCATGATAAACCTTCACTTTGTCTTAATTTAAGATCCAAATTTTCTAGAACTGAAGTTTACTTCAATGCAATATCTTGATAAGATTATAAAAAAATGCTATTACATGTACCAAAATAAAATCAAATATTTCAGGAAAAGGAAGAGTCAATGGAAATAGCCAGATTGTCTGCCTCAGCCAGCAAATCTGCCAGTAGGCTGGAACTTTTGAGATCATTTATTGAGCAAAGCTCTGACCTTGATGTGTCATCAGACACTGGGTCTAGATCTGGAAAGCGACCAAGGTAAAAAGGATTTTTTCATTTATAGATAATCAGTTTGTTTTAAAGATGCTTTAAATTACTAATACTAGTAGTAAGTAGGACAGCTGTTAGGATTTTTATCAAGTTTTTTTATATGTATGATGTGTGGTGTTATTCTGTAAGTGTCTTAAACAGAGACGTATGCCAGAGTTTAGTTAAGCTTTCAAACGGCATCATGAAAAAAATTGCAATTTTATCATTTTCTTAACACATACTAATAAGTCCTTTTTTATGCAGTTGATGCACAAAGTTATATTGAATTATATATTATTTAGGCTATCTGCAGACAGATCAGCAGACAAGAAGTCCAGAGCTTCACCAATCCCAGAGATGGAGACTATATCAGCACCGCCCTCTAGAAGCATTCGTATGCCGCCTGTGTTGGAAGAAGAGAGGGAAGAACATCACTCCAGCATGGATGAGTTATTGGACCTAGATATGGAAGCAAGACCTGAGAAATCTGCTAAAATTGTACATGAAGATGTGCTTAGGTGAATTTATAAAACACTTCATTATTATTATTATTATTATTATTATTATTATTATTATTATTATTATTATTATTGGACCGATTTATATTTTGACTTTTTATCATTTGGGTATTAATCGCTGACCCATGTGGCCAACATACTTTTTCTAATTGGTCCCCAGGTATTGGTGTGTACTACCCTGGCTAGTTTATGAAATAAGGTGCATTAAAGGGCATGTTGGTTTATTAACTTTCTAACAGTGATTTTTAAAAAATGACCAGTGCACTCAAGAGTTTTCCTTGATAATTCCATATTTTTACCCTCTTTTTTTTCAGGATATTGTTGCATCTGACAGCAAATGTGGATATGAGCATTACTTTCAGAACATTGTGTCCACCTGCTAGCAACACCAGGAGCCAGGCCGCTGGTCATTTCACTGCAATTTTAGGTGATACTATTATTAATGTGTGTGTTAAATAAAAATAGGATAAGGAAAAAGAGAATGTATTTTTACAAGTTTATTTTTTTTATGTTTTTAGTAAAATGTTTTTGACAATTTTAATTCATCATTGAAGAAAATATTGGGTCCAGCTTCTGTTTTCTTTCTCTGGTAGAAATAAGATCTGTCGAATTCAATTCCACATTTTCTTTCTAGATCTGTGTGCTCTGAATAAAATCGATCTTACCCAAGAAGAACCCTACGGTGACATTTTTATCACGCGTGGAACAGAATGGTGAACTTAGCAGGCTCAGCTTTAAACCATAGAAATCTATATAAAAGAACCTCAGAAGGAAAAAGTGAAGAATCAGTTTTTTTCACAGTAACTTTTATTATTCCTATTAGCATTTTTTAAAAATCTGAAGACTTGTGAATATTTAACATATTACAGTTTGTTTTCATGAAAACAGCAGGATATATAATATTGAAGGTTAAATTGCAAATAGAGAATATCATTCTAAATTGTTCACATTTACAATTAGTATATATTGTGCATTTAAATGTTTCAATGTTTTTAAAATGTTATTTCTGAAAATAACTTTCTATTTAAAAAAATATTTATAGTTATAAATCATGTTTTACAAAAAGATGCATTTTTATAGTTGTATCCAGATATATTTTACTTGGATAGCAAAAGTATGTCGTGTTTCAAGAGTTTCATAATTGTTAGTTTTCCAAGCTTGTATTAGTGCCATGCCGTTTCTGTTTGGTATGTGTGCTTTGAAGAATAGCAGCATTTAACTTATTAAGATTTTTTTTTATATATTAAGTGATATCAACAACTTCCAATTTAAGCCAACAACTAACTTTGAATGGACATTTTTCTGTTGATGACCATTTCCTCTGAAGATGAATAATTCGAAAAGGAAGAATAATAGATTTTTTACATGCATTTATTCAACCATCCATTTCTGTTTAGCTTTATTACTATTTACATTTCTAAAATTTAAATTAAAAGATGTTACAGTGGAAGGAGTTTATGTTGGTGATATTTTTTGCTGAAATATGATCTATAAATGAATAAAGTCTATGATTCAGTTATATACAAATGAAGCTACAATCCTACATATACTTGCATAAACTAATTTAAAGATAATACCCCTTTTCATTTATATGCCTGATTAAATTGTCTAGTATTGGCAATTTGTCTTCACATCCACAACATTCACAAACACGTTCTCACTTAAGGCTAAAACTGTTGGCCATTACTTTTAAGTGTTGCTTCCACATCCTATGACCAGCAAGAAAAGCATTGCATGTTACTGGCTTACTAACAAATACAACAGTTATTTTGGCTAGTGTAAAATAAATGAAGATACATATAAATATTGCTAATATGACAAGAGATTTACATACCACCAATTTTAAATTTTGGATCTAATAAATCCAAATGCAAAAGCAGGGATGATACTACTGTTTAGTGAATAAGTTTGAAAATGTGACGTGGGGTCCATGTAGGCCAATGGCATTTTTGGCTCCCAAAAAGTCTGAAATCTGCCAAAAGTTGGAAAAATCGCATCCATGTATAAGATGTCACAAAAGTCCACATATACATGATTTCATGTATCAAACATATGGCATGTTTCTAGTCAACAAATAGTGTCAACACATCTTGACGTATCTACTGGGCATCTTATGCATAGCTGACCAAATCTGACCCCCATGTTGTCTTACCCAAGAAAGTGATGGTCCAGGAGAGTCTGCTGTATTCAGGCAGATTGCATTCCAATTTAAAATAACCCGTCTTGACTGGAAACATGACACCGACGACAACAACATTTTGGCATATGATAATTGGCTGTATTGGATATTCGCGTGGAATGAACCAAGATGTACCTTTGATATATTGCAGCAAAAGCTATGTTACATCTAAAGTGGCTTTTTTCGTAACACTATAACATTACTCAATGAGCCAAAATGATCATGATAAAAGAAGCAAAAGTTGTGTTACACCATGCATGGCTATCTGCTAATGTCTTTTGAAGGTCGGGTATTTGTCACTGGGGATGACAATATATCTGATAAATCTTTTTTTCCACGGCTGTATCAAAACATCTCTTCATGCTGGTGCGTTGTTGCTGCTCCTCAAAGGAGCCCTTGTTTTCTTTGGAGTAATAAGGCTCCTGGATTTGTAGGCTTTGGGGGCTGATAACTTGGATCGAATTTTTGGACAGTTTTCCTTAGTTTCCAAGTCATTCTGTAATTAAAGTTAATGACTCTTTTAATATTTACCTATGTAATGCTTTCTCCTCAAATACTGAATGTTAATGATGTCATAAAAATTTAAGTCTTCAAATTTTGTATAACTATCAGCACCAAACCTGTCAAATGACTTACACAAGTTTGTAATTTCCCTAAAAAATTGACAAACCTTGACGTCATTGACCTCTGTACTTGACCGAGGTTCGTTGGCCTCACTAACTGATGATACCACAGACGACACACTGCTGCTTCTACTCAGGTTGTTAATTTCAGAGACCTTAAATATCAATTTAAAAGATACTGTTAACTTAATGGTTTTAAAAATTTAAACACAGATACAAAATGAGAGCTTGAATGATGTGTGCATATTTTTGCAGACACGGGGGGAAAATGTTTTTAAAGGCACGAAGACAACTATTTGGAAATAATACAAATAAATTACCTCAGCAGCTGCTTCTGGGGGTATGTCAGAGCTTTCATTGAGGGACAGTTCTGGCAATGGAACATTCAAAGCCTCCTCAAGGTTGTACTTCTCTCGGAAATTTTCCAGAAGGCTATCATGAGGCTCTGCCTTGGTGAGAATGCGAGGATATGTAAAATCACGTCTCTGTGGTGTGGTCCCTTAGAAAAAAAAAGGATAAGCACGATAAAAGTACCAATAACTGACAAAAACTTCATAGGAGAATAAAAAAAAATGGCTTAGAACCAAACAGATTTGAATCCCACTTTTGTTAAGAGACTAAAATTTCATTGGCCTAAAATATCAATGCATCATACCAGTAGGGACATCCTTTCTTAATTCCTCTGTGAGGAACTTTTCCAGTTCTTCATATCTGGCAGTCAATTCACTAACATGCTTCTGACTTTGCTCTTGAATGGATATCTGCTGTTCCTGAAGTTTTGAGGTCTGGTCTTCCATGAAGCTCTTCTCTTCTGCACCTCGTGATTGCAGCTTCTCTTTGATGGAGGATGTACTCTCCTCAGCATGCGCTGCCAAAACCTTACACAAGAAGTAGTTTAAAAAATCATATCACTTGGAACAGGAAATGTCTTACATATGTGGAATGCACCAAATATGATGTGGAGACAGCAAAAGGCAATGTATAAAAAAAGTTACTCTTGTTTGCTCTAAATATGTTCAATATGCCAAATAAGTAAATTTTCACAAAATGAAAATTGAATGAACAAAATAGGGCACAGAAGTGCATGCAAAGAAGACTTCAGTACCCTATACATTCAAATATTTATGTTGCCTTTAGCTGTAATATTAGCACACAAGTAGCATGGGTGGTTACCTGTATTTGTTGCTGTTGTTGCTCTGACGCTGTGCTTGTCACTAAAACATGGTTATCCATCATATCCCCCACCTTAGTACAGTGGTTCTGCCAACCCTGAGAAAGTAAAGATCATAACATATTAAGTCCTAAAAGCACAATTTAAAAACTAAATGCAAAAATATGATCTATGCTCAATCAATAGGTAAAACCCAAAAAGCCAGTTTCAACTTTTCTGGCAAGGAAAACATTGTCAACCATGTCTTGATGAATTCTAATTTTACATTTCTACATTCTATATTTTACCTCTTGACCCATTTTGATGGCATTCTGACAGTTTTCTTGTATATGCACCATTTCTTTGGAGTTTGAGGAATTAGACTCCAGCAACTGAAGAAAAAGAATCCTAAGACGTTACATTTAAAATTAATCATAAACTAAAACACCAGATGACAGTGCACATAGTTCAGACAACTCAGCTTTCTGTTTGTGATACTAAATGGCACATTTTAAAACCCCAGAGCCGAGGCATCATGAGTTGCTGAGGATTAAAATATATAATAATCATCACAGACTTTTCACACAGTGCATGTTTTATCAATTTGGCCACATTACATACCAGCCAAACATCCAAACATTCACTTTTCTTTCTTTTATAAAATTATTAATTATTTCTTTTATGGCCAATATGATCACACAAATGACAGTACACAAGATGGCATCAAACAACTGTTTATCTTACCTTCTGAATATTATCCTGAATTTCAGTCTCCATTGAAGTAGTAAGTGTCAACAGGGAAGTTGTCCTTTCTTCTGCAGCACTGAGCAGGTTGGATCTTGTACTGTTAAAAATTTGGAAATTGTATAACAATTGCTTCACTTTAGCCTGGTGATCCATTCATCATCAGAGTCATCATGATAATTCTTAGGATAATGGATCTTAGTAAAGCATGCTACTTTTGGAAATAAATAAAGGGATAATTAAAAGTTATTCTTATAATAATAAGGGAAAATTATATACAAAAATATCAATCATAAAATATTATAGCAGCTAATGAGACCTGTGTGGTCCTCATCATTGTAAGAGCACTGAAATGCTATCTTTCACGAATAAAGGATTCAAAAAGAAAATTTCTAATTGACAAGCTGTGTTGAAAACTTACTGTTGGAAATCCTGCCTCATTTGAGACACATCAGTTTTAAAACTGGTATACTCTGTCTGCACCTGGTTCATATTTGTATTAAGACTGGCTTTACAATCCCCTATCAAACTGTTCAGTTGTTGAGACATTTGGAGAATAACCTGAAACAAAAGGGTCTCATACTAAGAAATAAGTTGACTGTCTTAAACAAAATTACACTCAAGCCAAAGTACTTTTCTTTCATTTTCACCAGATTTTAACAGACATGATATCAGATAATTGATATCACTCATTGATAGGGAATAATCTTCCATGTTACTTCAAACTAAAAAATGGCAGTTCTTGGCATTCTTTTATCAGAGAAAATCAGCAAAAACCAGTACTTGGTGCAGAGTTTCTGTCGGCATGAATTCCTGTCTTAACCTACCTCCATCTGTTTGTCCTGGGAGGCCCTGACCTCTTCTGCCCGCTCACTGAATCCATCAACAGCTGACTCCTGTTTACAGGTGTAGCTCTCCACCATCTCACCAAGGGTGGCCAGTGCTTCAGAGTTTTTCTGGCCACCAACCTTTAAGGACTCTTGCAGGTCTTCAAGCTATGTGTAAAACATATCGTCATCAGTAAAAATACCATTAAAACAAGGTGCACATAACCTTGGAAAGAATTAATAAACTTCAAGACTTCATGTATCATAAATTTATTTATTTATTACTTATTTTCAAAATGCCTGATGATTACACAACTATACAAACATTTCAGGATTTTCTCTTGCAGCTCTGAAGAAAAATAAGCACATAAAGTTACCTGCTCTTTATGTCTTTTTCCAAACTGTGTCAGAACCTCCACTTGCTGTCCTATCATGGTGCCTACTAACTGTGTTTGCTGTACAACTTGTGCCAGAGCAGAAGACAAGGCAGACACTTCAGATTCCTGAAATATCATAAACAGTGTCAGTTTGTCAAGACTAAAATTCTAAAGCAATAAATAAATAAATAAATAAATAAATAAATAAATAAATAAATAAATAAAAACTGAAAGTGGAAAAAATAATAAAAATTAAAAGTGAAAAATATAAAAATTAAATAAATAAACATCATTTACATACTTACCAAACAATACCAATTATTGCCATGCTAAACAATTCCCAAGCTGTTGTGAACAACCCTAAATCATTATCTGAGCATGCAAAACACACACACACCTTTGTCTGGGTAACATAGGTCTGGACTGTTTGAGACCATTCCTGTGTATTTCTGCATGTGCTCTGTAGGCTCTCTGTCAAAGCGGCAGTCTTTTCTTGCAGGGAAGACATCAGAAACGTATGCAGGGACACTAGATTAGACAACTCTCCATGCTTCTTCTCAAAGTTCTCAGCTGGAAGAAAGTAGATAGAGTTTATAACCACACTGCATGTGCTTAGGAAAACTGTCGTGCAACATACATTAAATATATTAAGATCAAATATTTAAAAAATTTGACAAAATGGCCTCTCCAATGTTTACACATAAGGCAATTCTCTAAAAGAAACACCTTACTATAAGACTAGAACATACTAGAGAATAACATACCCAGTTCCTGCTGTATGGTAGACAGGAAATCCGTCTGCTTATGGGAAAATGATTCAGAATCCTTTTTCAAGACTGAAAATTTCTCTCGAAAATCAATTTGAAACCTTTCTTGGCAATTTGTATTGTGCATTTCCACGTCTTTTTTACGCAGTATCTTGGCATGAAGGCCTTCAACGTCAGAAGTGGCCTGATCAGCAGTTTCAAGAAGCTGCAAGAAAAAAATATCAAAGGCTAAATTTTTTTCACCTCACAGAAGATAAACTCAAGAAGCTGCAAGAAAAAAACAAATGCTAAATTTTTTTCACTTCACAGAAAATATACAATTGGTGAACTTCATGTAATACATACTATCAACAAATGTGTACTCTCAAATCACAAGAGAACACAGAACTTTGTGTCACCATCTTACCCGAGTGGCCTCAGAATGAAGGTTCTTTTCGGCTTGGACATGCTCCTGTACCAGATGTTTGTTTTCATCCCTCTCCCGGGTGGTCACACGGAGAACTTTCTTTGTTTGCTTTAAGGTGGATGTGGTGTCCTCCAGCTTCTTTGATGTCTCTTCCAAATTAACCTTGGTTTCTTCCAACTCTAGCTTGTTGAAGTTGAATAGCTCATTCACCTAGAATTAATAATAATAATAATAACAACAACAACAACAATAATAATAACAACAACAACAATTATAATAAAATAAATAAAAAAATATTATCTTTATGGATTGGAAAGTTTGTTAAGAACTTAAAAACATCTTTCTCAGATTCAGAGTACTCAGAGTTTCAATCCAATCATATCATTTACCATCTTATTTTTACTTTTCAGGTATGTAAACAATTCAGATGATATTCTGATTTTTTATCACACTTTTTACTTTAATTATAACAAATCATTAAAAGAGTATATACATTTGAGCAAAGCACGGGGAAAAATAGAGACAGAAATACCTTCTCCATTTCTTCTATTGTAGCCTGGAGTTTTTCTTCTAATATAGCAATGCTGTCCTTCTGTTGCAGCATGGTGGTCTGCATGTTACTGAAAAAATAATAAAACAAATCTGAAGATTTTTTTTTGAAGCTGCCACTAGAATGGTAAGCTTTTATCCAAATCAGATTAATTTCCACTGATACATCATTGTAAATCAACTCACTTGTAATTCTCAGTATCGACATAAATCCCATTCTTATCTCTGGCAGCCAGTAAATCCCGTCGGAGACGCTCAATCTCTTCATTGTACTCCTGGAAAAATTATGACAAAACAATTAAAGTGGAATTGACAAAATAAAGATAAATACATGGTTCCTAAAGTGTACAATGACCAAAATAAAAATGCTCATAATTATAAGGGCATTTAACATTTAATCTTAAGATGGAAGACACTGTTTTTTCCAAATAAAAATCTTTACCTTAAAAAGAGCTTTCTTTGTCAGTTTCTGGTTGATCTCAGGTTTGTTGGTAATGTTCTTTGCTCTGTGAGCATAGTCCAGGGTGCTCAAAGTTTCCTTTAATAACAAAGCAAAATGCACCACTGTTATCATTTTTTTAAAATTGAAATAAAAATAAAATCTTACTATTAAAGGTTTGCTTCTAGAAACAATTGATTATATACTATAGAAACATTTTTTCATTCAGAATAACCAGCTGTACAGTTAAAATCTCAAGTTTTGACTTTTCTCACAGTATTTTCGCTTTAAAAAAAACTTACCTCCAGATTGCAAGAAGCTGGAGAAATGGTGGCTACAATGGAGGTCTTGGTCCTACCTCCCAGGGAGTCCTGTAAGAGCCTTGTCAGCTTGCTCTCTCTGTAAGGAACATGAGGGGCATGCTCCACCAGAGCAGTAATAACACGACCCAGGGTCAGCAAGCTCTGGTTGATGTT
Source organism: Lingula anatina (assembly GCF_001039355.2). The sequence goes on along the minus strand of NW_019775413.1, from coordinate 1,600,901 downwards.
ACCTTGTGGAATAAAATACAACTTTGTACACCAAAAGTTCAGACTATGGACTTAATGTTTCACAGCTATAGGGGACTCGAGTCTGTTTTGCATGTGCGCAATAATACTGCGAATATTGCAATGTTATTGTGCAATGTATTCACTTCTGGGAACAGCTTCGCCATCTTGTTTACAATTTGTAATTGTTATTGTCAAAACCTTTTTCCAGTCTTTCCCATTTGCTCTGTTTGAGCCTAGCCAAAAGGCAGACAGGGAAAACAAAACAAAAAACAAATCCCACAGAATCCAGTGAACTTCAAATCTCACTTCTGCGTCCTATTAAAGATAACTTAAAACAAATTAAGAATTTTCATGGACTCTGGATAACTCTTACACATTTCATCTGTAACCCATTAAGTTCACAGCAAATCACTATCTGCAGTGCCACTGGTAAGAAATTGAAACATAGCAGTCAACATTGGAACTATTTCCTTCAAACTGTGTCAATATTGCCAAAACTCTTATATGTTTCCAGATGCCATAAAAGAGGTTATCAAGTTGAGAGAAACTTCATAATTAGTACTACTCACCAGCCTCCCTTGCCCTTTTCTCCACTGCACCTGACCTGCCTATGTTCTCACTACCTGCTAAATCCACCTAGAAAGTCAATAAATAGAATGTCTTCAACTTTCAGCATTTCATCTATAATTTTATTCTAGTTTTCTTAAATGAAGTTTTACCTGTACTGGGTTTTAAATGAAGGTGTTTTAACAACAGGCAATTCTTTCATCAAAACAGCATTTGTACAATCTCAATGTATTATAAGGACATCCCCTTACTTACCAAGTTGAGCTTCCCTGTCTTCAAAAGCTCTTCTCCATCAATGGAGTTCTCTTTTATATGGATGGTCACAGAGAACACCACATGGGATCGACTGAAAGTAGAAATATTTACAACTTGTACAGAATACAGCATTTAAGAAATAACTGGAACAGATCTGGATATGAACCACCAGCCACACATTTCCAATTCCGCTTCAATAATTAGCATATAATTGACATACACCCTGTATTATGTCAGAATAATCTTTAAAACTCTGGATATCCCAAACGGGTAAACTTGCTATTGAGAAAGGTGTGCAACTCAAATGTATCAATATCACACACACACAAAAAAAAAAAAAACAAAAAAAAAAAAAAAACAAAAAGAGAGAGAGATTTTGATATGGGGTCTAGTATTCACCTGGAAGATGCATTCATGAGTGTGGCAGCTGTCTGTCTCTTGGCAGCTCCTCTCTCTAGAATATGGTAGACATCATATTTGTTCTGGACCACAGCCTCCTCCAAGCCTTGAATAACCACAGAGCCCTGCAGTAAAACCATATGTCACTTCAGTAAAATATTATCAGGCAAAACATTGGTCTATACCCAGAAGTAAACATCTTTTTCAAATGACTATATTTGCTATAGATTGTCATTTATATGCAAAGAGAACCAAGTGAATGCAAGAATTAAATGTTTTGTAAATTTGTGGGGAATCATATCACCTAGTGATAAATGACAATATAATGGCCTTAGTAAATTGCTTTACTTTATATTCCAAGATTGGCAGTTTGTTAAAGACAAGTGCAATAAACAGTTTAAAACATATAGTAGATTAATGACCTTTTTAGTGGAGTCCTCAAATATCCTCATCCTGGGTGGGTCATCTCCAGCACTCAGCAAATCAAACAGCTCTTCATTGTAGAGCTCCAACATCGATACTCTTACAGAAAACTCACAGTTCTGAAAATTGACAATTTAAAATATCTAAATAAGAGGTCAAAATTATGATGCATTTATTTAAAAGAAACTTATATATAGTAAGTACTGCAAGACTTGATTGTCAATTGAAGGCCAAGCAAAATTTAATATTCAGCTGTTAACAAGTACTGGAGGCTCATTGCATCATGGGCCACTGAAAAGCTACTGAATGAATGAATTATGGTGAAAAACGTGTAAACAATATGGTTAACAATACTGGGAATAAAAAAGTTAACACCTAGTCCCACATTCACTTTAGAAGTTTTCAATCTTTCTAACATTGACTGAAATCACACATCTTGTTTTATTTTCAACAAATTCATCAAGGGATAGTCAATTTTAAAAGAATTTTTTGTGAATATGCTGTTACGTATGAAATTCTACTAACCTCTATTTTCTCAAGTTTGTCAAACAAATGTGCCATAGACCTAGGTATTATGCCAGCTTCTGGATCATTTTCCCAGTTTGTTTCCCCTCCGCTTCTTTCTCCCTCCATTGTATATGTCTTGCCTGTGCCTGTTTGGCCATAACTATAACATAAACATACCTGAACATAACTGACCCATCTTTGGCAATATTTACTGCAGCTCAACTCTAATAATGTAATTCTTTAAAACTGCTTTTTACCATCTTTAATCTTTGGTACAAAATTGTAAATTATCAATACTTCAGACAATTTCCACATTATTCTGGAGATTTAAAATTTAGAATTATGCCTTCAAAATACTTACGCAAATATTGTACAGTTGTATCCCATCAATACTTCATCAATCACAGGCATAGCAACCTCTTTGTAGACTTCAAACTGAGTGGATTTAGGACCAAACACTCTATCGAACTGAAAAGTTTTGGTGTGTGTTTGGGCACCCATTCTCTCTTTTACAGTGACCTCTCTTTTCAGTCCATTTATATCCGTCACACAAAAGGATCCTTGACGTTCCGAAGAATTCATGGGCCTAGGAAACAAAATGCACTCTTTTAGTTTTAATGAAAGTTACATTGTCTTATCTAAAAATAAATTTCTAAATTATAAGACACTGCATTCATATGAAAACAGGTGCTTACATAAAGCCAGCCTTGAAAGGTAAAATTAGTGCTAGTATGATGTGATGTCAGTACATCAGTATGCACCATATTTTTCCTTCCCAAGTAACAATACTACTGCTGCGGGGCTTCAGTTAACATAGGTAAGTGTGTGTGTGTGTGTGTGTGTGTGTGTGTGTGTGTGGGTGTGTGTGTGTGGGGGGGGACTTTCAACTGGAGGTGTGATATCAGGATTTCATTTTCAGATATATTTTAACCTTGATGCAGTCAAAAATCCCTATGCAATCAACCCTCTTTTCAACAGGATTCAACCCTAATTATGAATCAAAGCCGATTAAAACCTACAACATTGTGGATTAAATGCATTTTAGTCAAGTTGCATTATTGGAAAAATTAGAAAGAACATAAGTTCATAGCATGAAAATTGAGCTACTAGTAGTACTACGTTAGTAATTCCGTTTAGTGTTTTTTGGTTTACGGCTTTCACATTTTAATTTACCATGATACAATAACTTTAAGAACTTGGCACAAGAAGAAATTACCTGCATCTTACAGACACTTGAATCTTTTGATTCTCCTCCCGCTCACTTTTGGATTTTGGTGCCATACTTTGATGTTTGTAATGGTTTTCAGCTTCCTACACTTAATTGTGTTGTTTTGACCATGAAAGTTTTGATTTGAAAATGGTGACGTCCTCGTTTTAAATAACCGATGCAGCCAATCATATTACAGTCTCACGTCATAGGTGGCGCTTGGGCAGTGGGTGGCATGACAGTACTAATCCGAGACCAGTGACTCCGTTTAGGCAAGGAACTTCTATGGTTTAGGTTACAAACCACTATTAAAAATCCCATTAACTTCCATTGTAACGTTTAATTCTCTTAAAAATATTTCCCATGCATCAACAAACACAACACTTCAGGTTTAAATACTTCTACTCAAGGCCTAAACAATATTAAAAAATCAGGGTACATTAATGGCATAGCTTGCCAGTGACATGACATGACCCGTAAGGTGCTGCCGCCAGTCAGCCAAAATAAGCACTAAGTCTCACGTCATAGGTGACGCTTGGGCAGTGGGTGGCATGACAGTACTAATCCGAGACCAGTGACTCCGTTTAGGTTACAAACCACTATTAAAAATCCCATTAACTTCCATTGTAACGTTTAATCCTCTTAAAAATATTTCCCATGCATCAACAAACACAACACTTCAGGTTTAAATACTTCTACTCAAGGCCTAAACAATATTAAAAAATCAGGGTACATTAATGGCATAGCTTGCCAGTGACATGACATGACCCGTAAGGTGCTGCCGCAAGTCAGCCAAAATAAGCACTAAAATGCAGCAGAGGGTATGTAAAACTCGCCCCAGGCAGTAAAATTTCACTCTGATATGAAAAATAACACATCAAATTAAAGGTAAATGAACAAATTTATTTCTAAAATTTATTTCAAAATTTTCAAATGGTCCAAAATTGAAAAATAAACTCATTTTTCTCTTATATGCAAATCTTCTTGATTCAAACTTGCTAAACAAGGAAGGTCGGAAGTGCCGTATAACCTTTAGATATCAATGTAACCGGTCAATAAGCTGACAACAATTTCCCAATTCTTGTATCACATGGGTCACTTTTGCAGATAATACAAATTCCCCTGCGCCAGTTCTGGCACGTGTCATTCCTCAGTCATTCTTGTACAGTGTATGTATTTTGGTATAATCTGTTACTTTATATTCAGCTGCACCCATTTTGATTTTTTAAAAAACCTACGAAAATCAGTTTTTGTAACTGAAACTTATTAACATAAAACATTGAAAATGTGTGTATCAACAAGGGAGATGAAGCATTTTTCTAAAAATGTGCTTGCTTTCAAGGTCAAAATCATCAGAAGTCACACAAACACTACCATAATTCACTCTTCAATAGCTAGTACATGAAGGGGGGGGGGGAGTTGTATATTGGATGTTTTTTTAGAGGACAACAAATTATCCAAAAAAAGAATCCACGAAGATGTTCTAAAACATGTTTATTAATCTTCATCAGTACTTTTCTAAAATGAAGACCTCTGCACATGCATTGAAAACATAATCAGAGTTTCTGCAAGACAGTTTTTTTAAATACTCGTGTTTCAGTTAAAAAGAATATTTTGGCAAAGAACTTTCACCATTTTCTAAAAATATCCATCTAGCTTTCCCTTGTACTTGACATAATTCTTACAATCCTTCTTTCAAATGGGAATGAAAAAAAAGCTGCTTTAATACTGTGATCATACTCCGTCGGTAAAACTTCTGAAACCAAATACCTGAGTGTAACGAACTGTGCATGCTGCCACATTTATCATGAAAGTCAGATATTCCACTACAAATAATAATGTGTATTCAATGTCTTTTTTTATTTTCATTCATTAATAATAGCTTCAAACATATTTTGTTTCTGCAATCACAAGTTACAGTAGGCTATATGAAGTTGACTATTTATATTTTCTTGGTGAGTAAAAAAAAAAAAAAAAACTTGATATTATGCACAGCTGTCCAAACATGTCCAAATCAGTTGTGCAATATCTAAGCCTGTACTTGGTATAAACTTAAGACCATGACAAGCCTCACTAAAGTAAATGCAGCAACGCCAAATGAATTCCAAGAAAAGTGTAATCAGTTCACCCTAACTGATCTTATTCTGGTTGAAGTACAATGCATGTCAGCAGCTCATGTCCATATTTGCATATTTGTAAATCTCTCCACGTATCCTTCAACAAACCGTCTAACAATCCATACCAACAACTTTTTTAAAATGTTTTTTTAAATGAAGAGTTTAATATGGCAGTGATGTTGAGAAGAATTCCTCACTGTTATTTCACTTTTTGCCAAGGTTTTTTATCGACCCCTCTATGTTCTGGGAGGTGTTTAAAATGACACTTGTTTCCATAGTGACAACCAGTTGTACGCCAGAAGTAACACTCATCTCCATTCACTGGACCAGTTGTTTTAAGCTGCTCAAGGGTAGGTCTGAAAAATGAACAAAAAGATATTGTGAATCTATGGAAAATATGAAAGAGTTATCTATCTTTTAGTTTTCAGTTATCTTTCACTTACTGATGCCTTAAAAATACATGTGAAAACAAAGGCACTGCTGAAGTTTTGTCTACAAATGGCCTGAATGTAAAAATCTCTACAAAATCATCTTCAGTGACTGAAAATCAGATACTTAAAATAGTCTTTTGCTTATGTTTTGAGACATAGCCATCTTTTTAATCCTTACTTTGATATCCCTCCTCCTCCTCCTGATGCATTTTTCTTGAGCAGTATGTTTGTATTGGTGATGGGATTATCAGGAAACTTAATCAGAAGCCTTTGACCAGCACATTCAAAGCCCTTAATAAAGAATAAAAGGATATTTCATTTTATTTTGAACAAACAATATTATTAAGATTGATCACTTTCAAAACTTGGTTTATTCTTACTCTCACATAAGAATGAACAGGAAAACATATATTTCCCTTATTCCAAATTCCACTTTTCTTTAAAGAAATCGTGCACTAAACTCTTTGTAATGAAAATTAGACAAACATCAATTTTTTTCATATTCATAAACCAAGTTCAGAAATTTGTTGTCAGGTTCTTTAAAACAAGAATTTCAATTTTTAAACCTAAAGCCATACTGATTAGTATCACCTTCATATTGGTTAGACCTTATGAAAAATTATGTACAAATATATATTAAGAAGATGGGCCAAAGATGAAATATATATGTAAAATGCAAGTAAAAAAACATTTAACATCTATTCAATAATTTCCAAATTAGTCTTAAAATTACACAAAAAGTATCATATCATGTAAATCAATTAAAAGAACATTAATCAGTCTTGCAGCATTTGCTGGCTGACCTGAAGGCCGTGCATTGCTTTGCCTGCAGACTCTTTATTTTTGAAGTTCACAAAAGCACAATATTTTTCAGGCAAGAGACGGACACTGGCAACAGAACCATACCTGAAATTCAAAATGTAACTTAAAATTAGCCATTAAAATATAAGCATTCCATATCATAGTCCCGTCCAATACTTTTTCCTCCTAAGGTGGTTTGTATAATGACACAGTGACAATGAAAGAGGCAGACACAAGGTAAAAGCAAGGTTTTTTAAAGCTGCACACAAGCTAGTAAAAAGACATGAGATAATTCCCACTGGGACTCTCATCAGCGGAAGCACAAAGAGAGCGCATATAAAGACAAGCAGTAAAGCTGTCAATTTTTTCAGCTTTGTAGAAATTGATGCAAGGAGAGGCAATAAAAGGTAATGATGAAGCTTTCATTTCACTGTGTCATGGCACAAACCCCTTCCAGGTAATTTTTTTCTGACCTGCATCCCATTCATTGCCTTGCTGGCCATCACAGGGGTTTTAAAGTTGATAAAGGCGCAGTACTTTCCAGGCAACATTCGCATATTTGTAATGGTACCAAATCTGAAAGCATTGGGGGAAACAACAGGGTGACGTTTTATTTATAATCATTGCTGAATCACACTGACAACAGATTTATCTGATTTGCTGTAATTGTTATACTATTAATCACAGGGTTTTAGCAACCCTACCATAGTACTTGATTGTTTCTATTCTGCCTGAGAGATCATACTCACTTAGAAAACAGCTGGGTTAGCTTCTTTTCAGTGACTTCTGGCAGTACATTTCCTACCCAAAGTGCTGTTAGACCTTCTGGGTTGCAGGGACTGAAATTCATACAAAAAGTCATATTTATTTATTTATTCATTTATTTATTTACTACTACAACATTTCATGTTTCATGATTTCTGCAACTAAAAACAAATTACAGATAATACAGACTATTTTACAATTGCTTTCAAATACATATCAAGTTTAAATTAAGTGTTCAGTTTCTTCTCAACACTTACTCCATTTTCACATCAGATCCTATTTGTGGTTGTATATTATTTTTGAGTATGACGGGTGGCACCCTAGCAGGAGCTGGCTGGACATGGATGTTGTAATCATCTTCATCAGAAACATACACTTCTCCTTCTAATGTGGTTTCAGGGACTGAAAATAACATTTTAACAATGGACTTATATTCAATAAAAGAGGAGTTGTTCCACTGTTTGAAATTGTACAATCAAGCAGTCCACTATAACAGGCCTAACAAGATCCTTCAATCCTTTGTGAATAGGAGCACTACACATAATTTACTTTTTTTCAAAATCTTTCATAACATTAAATTCCATTTGTTTTCATATGGATATATCATTTTGTTTTGCAACACAAGTAAACTTACCTGCTGCTTTTCCGACTCCTGCTAACAAGGAATCCAATGCTGCTTGGACTGTGCCATGCTGCCTGATGGCGTTCTCAGCCTGTTGGCGCGAAAACCCCATTTCCTATTGAAAACACATCAAATCATCTTTCATAAGCAATATTCTGTTGCTGTATGACTTTTTTTTTCATGTTCAATAGTCTTAAATGGAACAATCAAGGCAATTTAGAATAGCATTGTCATAGCAATGGGGGAAAATCTTACCGTCAGCTGGTATGTCCGAACTCGTAACAGTTCTTGCATGGCATCTTCACAATGCCTGTCTAGTTTTAAAACTTGCATAAAAGCCTGTTCTGCATCAGCATAAAGCTAAGGAAATGAGAAATTTACTTTGTTTCATTTTATACTATAAGTTTATCATTCTATGCTATACAACTTTTAAATGTTTTCTCTTCTCCAGATCTTAATACACTCGAAATGGTACAAGTAACATATTTTCAGAAAAATTAATTTACTTAGATTTAGACAGTGGTAGGTATGCAGATTAAGTAAGTATTTCCAAAATAAATTCACTTACTTTTAGACCAGCTAAAGCTCTCCCTTTTCTAAAGAATCCTTTTGCCCAATCTATGGCTAAATGTATTGCTTTATCTGCATCTCTTAAAGCTCTGGATAATAAATTTAAACACAAAAACTCGATTCACAATCAGTGATAATAATCTGGATAACCACTAATGATATGTTACACTTCATTCATTTGTTATTTGTGCAAGTAAAAAAAATATACACATAAGCTGAGCAAAAGATATAATTAGAGAATATATATATATTTTTTTTTTCAAAGAAAAACATTAAGTAATTGTATCAAGCTATTAACTTACTTTTCATATTGTTGTAGCCTATCAAAACAGTAAGATCTGTTGCCAAAAAACCTGTAAAACAATAAAAATAAAGTATAATCTTTTCTTATTTCAATGTTTTGTAATATTTACTAAAAACATCTTGTTTTTAAAATATATCAAATTGATAAAAATTCATCCTTATTATGAGAAGACTAATAAAACTTTGTTCATCTTGATTTTCAACAGCAAGTAAGTAAATTTATACATATTGAGACAGTAATTTGAGAGAATGAAAGATATTGAAGTTAATGTTTATAACCTAGGGAGATTTTGTAATGACTTCCCTTCTGCTAATATACCTTTTTATGTAAGCAATGACAACAGCTATAGGCACCTCAACATGAAAATATGCATCAGATACATTTTCACCTCTGTAGGAATGTCAGAGAAACTTACCTAAAATCTCTGGAATCTAATTTTATGGCCTCTGTGAAAAGATCTATGGCAGCATTGTAGTGACCCAAGTTGGCCATTTCATTTCCCCTGACTGAAAACAAACAATACAGTTCAAGGAATTTCAAAATTCACAGTGACCTATTGTAAATTGAATATCTTCTAATTTACAAATATTTCTGTCCATAACTTTGTTTTATTGAGGCTTCAATGACACTAAAAACTTGTGTCAACAGAGTTGCTTACCAAACCTATCACTGCATTGTACAACAGCATAAAATAAAGTTAACTTGTATAACACATTAGTAACAATACAATCAAATATGAAAACTTACTAGCAAGCTGCCGACTACGTAAAACGATAGGGTCCAGCTCTTCTGCCTGCAAAATTAATCATAACAGTAAACATAACTGGTATATGTATTCTTTGCATTCTGCCTTACATGCGTAACATAAAACTATGGGAATGTTACTCTGCCATGTTACGGGGGAAGGCTTTGAACAGACTGTAATCAAACAGTTTGACAGGGAATAAGTTAGAGAATTAATATCCATGTCTGAAAATGTTCCAAGGTTATATGTTTTATGTCTACATATCCTGAAAAGCTACTCATCTTTCCCAATTCATAACTTAAAGTGATAAAATCCCTCAATTTAAACTCCCAGGGTCGATATTTCTCTTTGAGTACAGGAGCACATGGTGGAATAAATGACTGGTCGTCATTTATATTTTCATTATTTTTGATTAAAATTTGAAAATCCATAAAATATCAAATTCGTGTGCACGGACAGGTAGAGCACTGATTTAGAAGAGTGAAAATTGCTTTTCTGCAAAGAAAAATTGAACTTACAGGAAAATTCTGGTTAGGATACTTTCCGATTTAAGCAATAAAAGTATAAGGAAACTAAAGGGATTCTCAAACATTTAGCTCACCTCTTCATCTTCCTGATTCTTCCTATATTCTGGATTTTTTGGATCTTTCTTTGTTTCCTTCTTTGATTGTGTTGTAAAATTATCAATGCCTCCCTTCTTTTTCTTACTGACAACTTTTGTGAAAAATGCTGAACTAGGGTCAAATTCCTAGTGAAATGTAATTATAAGAATTTAGGTCATTCACTTATAGCTTTGTTACAAAACTACTGTGCATCTATTTATCAACTTTGTTAAAACCCACACATAAATGCTGGCATTTCTTAATAAAGAACCACCCAATTAAGTCTTTTGCAATTTATTTGTTCAGCTCCCAACAAATTGCAACTTTAAAACAACACATTCAATGACTAAACAAAATTTCATTTAGATAAACATTCAACCTAAATTCTGCTAACAGAGAAGTCCTCAGAGAGTGAAAAAATACCTCTTCAGAATCTGAGTCCTGTTTATCTATTTTTCTGCCATTAGGCTTTTGTTTTTCTTGTTTTTCATCCTGATGGCTCTCATCTGATTTCTGTTTGGAAGACTTTTTCTTGGCTTCTTCTTCTTCCTTTAAACAAATGAAATCTTGTGAAAAACCCACATAATAATGACCATATAAAGACATGCCTGATTTCATTCAACAGACGTGATGTCTGCAGACAAAACTCTGATTCACTTAACTACCTTTTTAAAATTTGTTTAGCTACAGCAAGTTAAGCAAAGATCTGAATAAAATAAAAACTTATAAAGGACTTCAAATGTCAATATTACTCCAGCACTGCACTTAAATAATCATGATAACTCTCTCTATATATATATATATGTATTTATGAACTTTTCATTTACCTTTTCCTGCTGTTCTTGGACCTGTTTTTCTATTCTTTTCCGCTCTCTTTGCCTCTGTTCAACATAAAAGGAATGGATTACTTCTATTCTCAGTATATCACAACATTAACTCTTATAATTTTATTCAGCGCATCTAGAAATCCTCAATATAAGCCAATCCATAATTACATTAACATTAAATGATGGAAGTGAGTGGTTAAGAGTTTTGCAATACCTTTTTCTTTGCTCTCCTTTTCTCTGCTTTCCTCTTTTCTTTTTCTTCTTCTGTTATCAGTTCTTCTGCATTCTTTTCTGCTTCCTGATACACAAATAAATAAACTGATACCAAAAGAGATGATATCCAATATACCAAAGAAAATCTCTACCTCTTTCTACTATTCTAGGTGTAATTTGGTTTACTTATGTTAAAGTCACAGATAAAAGTTAACCTTGTCAGTTCTACGTGAAGGGTCTTGGGGGCAGAAATACAACACCCAAATAGGCAAATAAATCCAAAAAACTTTCATGTTATAAAAACTGAGACTCCAAGCAATTATCATCTTAATATATATATATATATATATATATTTAATTTTGGTGAATGTTCAAGACTACTGAACTTTTCAATGTCTGTATTTTTGCAACTTTTTGTAACAGGGTTTACTTGCCAGCAGACAAAACGTACCTCTGGTGAAACTTTTTTCCATGTCTGTCCTGTATCTGTAATAGAAGAAAGTATGGGTTCTGAAGGATTGAATTCTATACTTCAAAAACTTTTTCTGTAGCTGTTTGTCATCTTAAATATTTTAACTTGTTACTGGCAAGTAAGGTCTCACTAAGTTCTCCTTCGAAAACCAATCCCCATATTTCCTAAGGTAGACCAAGCCCCAGTTTCACAAAAAACTAGTCAGTTTCCTGGCTTAATTGACTGGGATTTGATTTCATTGAGTGCATTTGTCCATAAAATTATTACATCTCATCTAACCATCATAATAAAAGAAAAAGACCCATTAGGACCTCTCATAACAGCAACAAAATAAATAAACAATAAATATATTAATAATAAATAATAATATTAAGTAATAATAAATTAATTATTCAAACGAGGATAAAATCCACTAACCTATCTTTTGTTTTCTTAAATCGTGTTTTGTTTTTACTTTATCTGCAAACAAGCTCAAATAATCAACATCATCTTCTAAATCACTTTCATCATCATAATCATACTCATCATCACTGGTATTGTATCCATTATAACCTGAAAATAATAAAGGGATTCAAGTCATTAAATCTTAAAATGGCATGGAGACAGGGGAATTTGGAAGAGAGGTTGTGTTGTTGTTGTTTTTTCTTTCTTTTTTTTTTTGCAACAGCTTATATTCATGCACCAGATATCATGTAACAGTTCTACAATATCTTCCAAAACAAACACGAGAAATCATAAGAGTATAAAGGTTACACTTACTGGTAGTTCTCGCAAAGAATATTTTTTGAAACAGCTCAAACATGTCAGGCTGCAAGAGAAATGAAAAACAGATTTATTCTAGCATTCAACTGACCTGAAAATTTCAAGAGTGGATCTTAAATCCTATGTTCAGGCTTCCCTTTACTTTCATATATCATAATCACAAAATAATAAATTCAAAAACAAGAATCACTTTTCTTCAAAGCAATCTCACTCTGTGCAATACAGTAAAAGATATATCTATCTATGCCCACAATAGTTCTTAAAAATCTTACGTGGTCAAATCTGACATTGTTGACAATTTTTTTAAATAAAAAAAACGGAGATCACTTTTTTTCTTCAAAGCAATCTCACTCTGTGCAATACAGTAAAAGATATATCCATCTATGCCACAATAGTTCTGAAAAAACTTACACATTCAAATCCAACAATTTTTATTAAAAAACAGAGATATATGTACTAGGCACCATGTTTGCAACAAGTCTTATTCATGTAACACCACTTAAGCTTTTAACAATTTTTTTGTGACAGTTGTAAACAAATTGACTATTACTTAAAATAATGGTCATGTAGTACTTACCAACGAAAGATCAAAGTCTGTTTTATCAGAGCTGTTTGGTACTGTTAATCTCTTAAATGCAGCACTTATGGCATTAAATTTCTGTAGGTAAAAAGAAATGTTTGCCATGTTATTGACTGGTAACAAAGAGCAATCTCATACACAGTAATTGCTTAAAACTAGCCTCTTTCCCATAATAATGCAGAATTGAAAAAAATCAAATTAGGCTACAAAATACCTCCATTTATGTCAGATCCATTCCATTAATCTTAAAAACTTCAACAACTCAATGAAACCACTTACTCTTTTAAAAGGAAACAAAGTCAAGTGAAATAATGCTTTAATTTACAATCCATTTCTTATTCAAGATATTTAAAACTACTAGTAAGAGTTATATGGCAGTGCTTAAAACACTAAAAGTTAATTTACTAATAGGTATGTTACAAATGAGCTTTTATTTTAAACATACTTTGCATAAATATGAGCACCATTTTCAAAAAAATTTATAATTAAACAATATTTTGATGTCTTCACCATCTAAAAACCAATTTGATTGCACTCTCTTACTTGGACTGATTTGTCGGAATTTTGATGTTTATCTGGGTGCCACTTCAGAGCAAGCCTTTTGTAACTGGTTAGCACAGAATCTTCATCTGCACCTAAGTATATCAAGACAAGAACAAATAATATAATTGAATGGAAAATGGTTCAGATAAGTTCATTAGTTTTGTACAGTTCAAAACACAACCTAGCATTTCAATTTATGTGAATTTGAGGTCAGATAAAATAGAATATTGACTGATGAGATCATTGTCAGGTTTATGACAAATTAGATAAAAGGAAGATTATCAATCAAGACAGACAACAGATGACAGCAATTTTGCAAGTTTTGACTTAATCTTGGAGGACACATATTTTGACAAGTAGTAACTTACGATAAAACAATAGCAGACTTCCTCTTTACGTCAATATGATGTTTTATAGACCTCAAAAAGTGGTACTACCTCAGCTACATCTCTGTCAATATTGCTTTACTATGGTCTTCTAAACATTATTACCAACCTCAGCCAATGTCTATGATAGTATATAACATATCACCAACACACATTAGAATTAGTAATAGCAGAACAGGCCCTGAAGAGGCAATGGGTTATTTTCCATATTATTTTCCATAAAACTACTAAAAAAAATTAGGTTGTGGTAATGATGTTTATTCCTTTTTTCATTAGTTTTAATATACCAATCACAAAAATAACAGAAAACAGCAAAATTTGAAGTCAAACACAATGCATGTAGGGTTTGAGGCTGGCACCACTTCATACAACCCATAACTAACCTCAGTAATCAAACCTAAAATTATCATTAAGTTACTTACTAAATACATAATACTGCACTTACACAGTAATTGATATTAAGATATTCATTTCAACTACTTTGTTTTTTTACACACTTAAATTTAACTTTTTACATAAAACATAAAAACAGCCAAAAATGTCCTGCTTCCATTTTACATTTAAAAACAAAAATATTTGGACTGGTAGTAGTAATTAATAGCATTTTAACAGGTTATTTTTTTCATATAGAATGGAAAAGCTATATATTCAACCCAGAAAACGAAAATCACTGCAACCCCCATCTCCCTTAAAACCTAACCAAAAAAATACAGAAAATTCAGAAAATCCATGTATAACTCTGTCTCTACTCAGTGATAACAGTAATTTATCCTTTGGCCAAAATCATGGAGACTCAAATATCAGCGTGAATTTACAATGAGATTCCATAAAATATTTAGTCCGGTAACAGGCATCTCATTGTCAACCAGCAAACAACGATAAATAGTTTACTGAATTATAGTAGTACAAACTACAAACCTAAGTGTTTTGAACTCTCGCCAAATAATTCTGATAAGTTTTTGAAAATATCTGTCCGATATACTTACCCACGGGTAACTCAAGAATTTCAAAAGCTGTTGCTTTTGTGAGCCTCATGATTAGATATTCAACCGTAAATCCACAAAAATAACAGTAGTTTACTCAATTTGTACTGCCAATGTGCAGTCCGCCATATTTGATTTCATCTCGAATAAGGTCACGTGACAAGAAGAACAGGCGGCAACAGTCAAACACGCGTGAAATTTCGATAATTCGCTTGTTGTGTAGTTTTTGTGTGCAGGTGCTTCTCAAAGTCGTTTTCTATTTCTGTTTTTAATCTCAAGTGTTTTTATAAGGTTAAAAAAGAAAATCAGGTGTCTTTTTTATAATATTTTTTAATTTGTGCTGCATTTTAAGATACATATGAATATATAGAAGACCACATACAACTTCACAAGTTAGCAGACGACACGACACTCTTAGGGCTGATTTACCATTCCTTCTGTGTTCCTTAAAGGATGGATATTCAACAATATAAAAGGCAAGAAAAGGGATGCCTTATTTCAGGAATGTAAGCAACATAGGTTACCGTTATATTCCATATAAATTGTAAATTATGACAATCATTTATAATAAATTTATAACTTTTCAACTCATGTCAGGATTTAGTTCGAAAACTCTTGCGTTGGCACACCTGTTGACGATTCTGATATGTACAGGCAGTGCATGAATTTTCGTGCTAGTCAGGATTTAGATTTATGATTTTAAAAACAATTTTTATCAAATCGCGAAGCATACGTTTAAAATTTACATTTTAACCCCCTTCACAGATAACAAAGAAAATTGTAGGATTTATTATAATTACTATGAATTATAATGCTTATTGTATTATACTGATTACTTTATTCACTTTCAGGTGGTCAAATATGGTAAACGCAAATTCTAGGAAGAATTGCATCCCAATGTTCAAACTGAAGACACAACAACGAAAGAGAGAGTATATGAAATTGGCTCTTCTTGTAGACCTTAAAAATTGTAATAAAAGGCTGGGAAATAATAAAGATGAGAAAGGTGTTGATTGTTTTAACATTGTAAAATGAAATATAAATAATTACTTTCAAGATCCATTATATATTTAATTTGCATTATATTCATACTATTAGTGTATAGCAATTATGTCATTTAAACCATATGTGGATCATTCTGATTGGTACAAGCATTGAAGGAACAGTCATTTTTAAGTTAAAAAAAAGAAATTTCCCTGTATATGTATAATATATGTGAAGTAATTTTGGCTTTTTTTTTACATTTTCAGCCTTGCTCTTTCCTGATGACATTAATACAAGCTTTAACCAAGGCTTATTGTCAGTGAATACCACCTTCAAATGGAAAAAAGGCAAGTTGCCAAAGTCCTTAAAAACTGGACAGACCAACCTAGACTATTTAAATATTTTCTTTGTTTATTTAAAGGTAAGCAGATATTCTTATTACATACAAAATTTGTGATAACGTCAGATTTCCCATTATTTCAAAAGAAAGGACATTTGATCAGTGTTTCCTAATTGTAAATAAAATATTTTTTATTATCTTTTTATTTATTTTGATTTGTAATTACAGAGCAGATAATTGAAGAAGTTGCAAGTAGAAATCAAATGCTAACAGAAAATGAAAGAGCGCCTTGCAACGAAATAATCAGCAGTCTGGAAGAGGATGCTGAGCTTGCAGATGTGGCCATGCTCATTTCACAGCAAATTCGTGAAAATAAAGGACAATAACATCTGAGCATATTAAACTGGCCACTGAAAAATGGCTCATTCAGCATACAAGAACAAGCTGCCTTCATGTGAAGATGAAAAAAAAGGAAAAAATGTCTTCAGAGATAAAGATGGTGCAATTTCCCAGATTCATCACTTTTTTGTCACAAAATGCCATCTGCACTTTAAAACATTTTGGCATCATCACCCAGATTCAGTTCTTTGTAATGTGACAGTAGCTATGTTATTTGCAGAGTCAAAGATATACTGTTCCTCCTGAAAATAGGTATCATTACGAGCTCTCTGCTGGCACTCTCTAAAGAGAAAGGTTATTGCGGGACTAATAACAATGGAGAACAAAAACGAGTTGTAGCTCCTTTTATACCAAGGAGTTGGTAGGATGGCTGCCACTATCATTTCCAAGCACTAAAAACACCATTTAAAGTACAGAATTTATTAGATTTATTATTTTTATTATTATCATATTTTTGTGTAACTTTGTTTTACAAAATATTTCAGTTGAGGTTGTTTTATGTGAATGTTTGAAAAGCTAAGTAACTTGTTAACTGAGGCCATTAGAGCAGATTACCTGAGATATGGTTATATTTTACAAATGCAAAATAAGGTGTTATAGTCACTGGATATGAAAAAAAATTAGAAAGGCCATATTTTAAATATTTAAGAAAATAAGTATTTACAATACTTACAATTTACAATACACCATTAAGGTGATATGCCTGAGAAAACGAAAATGTTCTAAATTATAATAAAATTTTATATCATGCACCAAAGCTATTGATAGAGAGATATGGCAGAACCTGGTTAGGGAAATATGCTCTGAAACCTTAAAAAGATAACAACTGTTCGTTTTAGCCAAAAAATGAATTTTCCTGGGGTTAACGACAATTTTCCCATCCTTACCAATGGTGAATCTATTTCTACATTCAAATGATCAACTTTCAAATAAAAGTTAGTCCCTGTTTTTTTTTTTTTTTTTTCTAAAAGACAAGCACAGAATTCAGAATAATTGATAATATAACTTTTTTTGTGGTAAAATAGAATGTATTATATTTCTATGAGTTGTTTACATTCTATTTATTGTGTAATATAATTTCATATGAAGAGTTGTTATCCCTTTAATTTTAGTGGAAAGAAAAAATGAAATAAACATAGAGCGAGAGAGGAAAGGTCAGGAAAAAATCCAAATCGGTTTTAATGAAATTTTTACTTTGAGGATTTTGCAAGTATGCATAAAATGTCAACAAAACAATACAATTTTCTACAATGAATATATTTTCATGGGAAGAAAAGCTTCATTTACAATGATAAAATTGAGATCAAAATTTGTATCAATACATCTAAAATTCTATCTAAAATACTTATTCTAAAGATGTATTGCTAAGTTCAACTTTAGCTGTTGTTAATAAATTACATACATGTGTTGTAGAGAACTTATATTATGGCGTCCTAAGTCTTTAGTTTTCAATATGCTAATATTTGAAGCACCTTACATCACTGAACCACGTCTACTGGCTCAGCCTATTCATACAAAGTGTCAAATTCATTGTGCAAAAGGTTTCATGAGAAATACACATCTAAGAGACAATTACTAAAAATCACTGCTAGCTGATCAGAGCTGTGCAATTATATTTACACCCACTTGTATAATACTAAAAACAAAACTAACTACAGGGTTTCCTTGTATATTGCATTGAGATATTTCAGTTTATATTTCCAATTTTTTGGCTTTAAGGGCCAGTTCTTGAGATAAGAGACAAAATAAAGTTTTTCAACAGATTTTTCGAGGTCTTCACCAATTTTCCAGTTTTAACAACCATCAACAAGTTGATCTACCAGCCCATTATCATTTACGGAAATGCCATTTCACTGCTATTTTCTATTGAACAGATAGATTTTTTTTTAAATTTCACTTCCAGCACTTAGATTCAGGGTAATAATCTTGTTACTAAGAAAGGACATAAATGAGGCAGTAGTGAAAAACCAGATTAAATCTGGCACTCTCCAAAATTTACTTCTACTTCACAAACATGTTTAAAGTCAAGTGTACCATCAATTCATTACTGCATAGTTCCTGACTCAATGCTGCCATTATCAAATGTTAGAAAAATGTAAAATAAAAGTTAAAAAAATTCATGTGCAGAGATGCTATATAACATTCTTCAATTTAACAATTAATACAATAAAATCAATAAGCAATCTTTTATATTAATGTGTTCATGACACAATTAAAAACAAGCCAAAGAAATGACATCACATCTATCATAAAAAGGAAGTATATTGCATAGTAGATATTATCAGTTCTTATAATATATATACTTGAATGTTATTATAAATTACAATTCCAAAAGTTTCCTTATGCACAAAAAACTGTTTCTAAGTTAAAAATAAAAACGCCAGAAATTTTCAATAAAACTGACCATGCACAAACACATACAAAATGTGGGCATGGTAGATAAAACGTTTCTGAATAACTTACCAAAATTCAAACTTCATCAAACCTTTTAGATTTCCTCTTCAACTGTGAGAATCCTTTTATTATTTTGCAGCAAGAAGAATCTCTTTTAAATGTCTGTTTTTATATGTTTCTTGCATATAACTGTACTATTTCATTCTGCAGACATATAGGTTAAGTTACACTGGCATTATTTCTATAGCCAAACACTCTGTGTGCTTTCGGTTAACGAACATCTCTCTTGTGCATTTTCAAATTGGGATATCTGAAATATAAATTGGAAGCGTAACACATTATATAGTTTGAACAGTAAAAAAAAACAAGTAAAAAAAAATTAAAAACATGTAAATAAACAATCACACACACACATACAATCATAATGTGGAGATGAAATATACTGTTAGATTTATTAGCAAAGTATCCATCATACACTCAAACAAAAGCTTATTCTAGATTCATAAGTGTTACGATAGAAAAATTTTTAATAAATAATTGTGAGGTCTGTTTGTTCAAATTTTAAATGAGAAATTTTAATATAAATACATCCATCAATTTATCATGGCTCAGTATCATTTCTCTGAAAAAATTCTCTTCCCAACCAATAAAAATGCCCTATTGACATTATCATGTTTTAATATGCCTATTAATTATTGCAGAACACTACGGTATCTCTTTTGTAAAAGAGCTTAAACAAAATAACACATTTGTTTTATGACCAAATGTTGAATTATATTTATCCCAGGACTTTATGTACAAATGAGGAATATGAAGAGTAAGATTATAAGAAATGCTATAAGTAAGCAGGATGAGACGGAACCAACTTTTACTCTGCAAATTGAAGGAAAAAGAAGGTTATGCCATTTATTTCAGAAGAACAAACCGAGGTCAAATTTTCTGGTTTTCCCTTGGTTATGGTGACAAAATTCAGATTTTGATCTTCATGTGAAAATCTCTATGATACATTTAATAATGTACAAACTGAATAAAGAATAATGATGAGACTGCATTCATCCACTCCCAGGTGTCAGTATATATATTATTTAGAATTCAGTATATTGCAACTTTCTGGAACATTAAAAAATGTTAACTTTTGTCTGCAGCTGAAGTAAGAATAACTTTACCTTCTTTAAAATCTTGCTAGTACTCAGAAAGTTTGATCCAAGCTTTGAAAGATGTTTATTAATTTTTTTCACGGTTTTTGAGACTCTGCAACTACTAATAACATATCAATTTCTCAGTAGAGTACTGTTAGAGAGCATCCACTATAATCTACAATATTCACGAAAAAAAAAAAAAATGCTTAGTAAAATGTTTGGAGTGGGATAAACTACAAATTTATGTTTACTTCATGAATACCAATATTAAGGAAACCAGAATAAAAAAGCTTTTAAAATCACAGAGTGAAAGGGAAAAATAAAGCTCACCAAAAGTCATTGTGATGAGGAACGTGACTGGAAGAGAAAGAGAAGAACAACATATAAAAGTAAAAATAAAAAGAAAGAAAAAAAAAAACAAAAGACCCAAATCTGAAAATGAACTAACAATAACTTAGGAATTTGATATATTAGAAAAATAAAGATGACAAGAGCTTAACATCTCTATCTCTACCAGTAAAGCAGAAAAACGGCATACAACATGCAAGATATGAAGTGAAAACCTCCATGTTGTCCAAATTAGGCCCTAAAGAAATTGATCTTCATTTGTAAATGCTTTCTCAACCATTACCTGGTCATATTTTATAAACATATGTTAGAATTTAATTATATGGAGAACTTTTTCACATTCCTTCATAATTTGACAAATTTCATAGTTTCCCCAAGTCTTATAGGATGTATCTTTATTTTTTATTTGACTATAAATTTGAACAATTACTGGAAAATGTAGGTGATTTTTTTCAATGGGCTAATCTTATTTGTTTTAGTGAAAATTTTCTAATTGTGACTAAGGTTTCTATCATAATGCAAACTACATGTGAAACAAAAACATTAAAAAAATTAATGGCATCACAAATATGCAACTCATATACTGACATTTGTAAAATATAAAATAAATTGCAAGAACCAGTTTTCTCCTATGCTTTTGATAAAAAGAAATCAATAATTATGAAAAAATTAAGTCAAGCAAAGGTGGAAAAGTATAAGCACATGCAAAGCACTTCTGATACAAAATAACATTAAATTTTTTAGACTCACACTCAAATACTAATTAATTTCATATCAATGTAAATTCAACATTCATTCGCAAGGCAGCTGCTCTTGTTTTTCTAAACAGACTAATTATATAATTATTATTGAAGTCATATAATCTTACTTTTTCTTAAAATTAAAAATCACAATTAAATTTCAAATTTAATATATTGATATAGTTTTTTTGACAAACTATAAAAACATTTGGAAGTACCATTTACATCCATTTAAATTACTTATCAACATAAAAGATTATTGGGGAGGAAAAATTCAGTTTACACTTTACCTTTTTTTGATGTTTTGAAGAAACTGTTTTGTTGATGATAGCAATCCATGAATACATATCTTCACAGGTATCACACTAAAAAATGAGAAATATTTCAACATTCTATACAGTAAAGCTATTCAAAGTTAGGTATACTCTAGAAATTAAATTCAAAAGTATTTTTCACAAGTAATGCCACTTACTTGTACATAAAAAGTTCTATTGCGGGTCACCAGTTCAAACAAGTTGTCTCTGTCTTTGTATCTATATTAAGAAAAATGTAATATTTAAATGATTTATATGATAACTGCAGTTGCAAAATCAATATGTATAAAGAACAAACAACATTCCTCAACATGCATATTTACATCATGGAATAATTTATTTATATTACCTTCGCTAAATAATATACCAAGGATGAACACAATTTTTTGAGTACATGCACTTAAAATATCTTAATTTACCTCTCAGTCTGCTTAGCTTCCTTAACATTAAGGATATCTATAGATTTGATTGGTCTTTTCCCCTACAAAAAAATGATTGAAAAAAAGGTAAAATCTAAACAAAATACTGTCTAGCTCCATTCTAAACCAATAGCACACTTCTAGAAATGCTAATTTATAAACAGACAAATGAATCAGTAAGTTCATTATGAAATCTAGTCTTGAGGAAAAGTAAACATCTTTATACAAAAACAATAATATCAGTGATAATACACAAACCTGCCATTTCTCATTTTTATAATATGAAATTCTGTCTTCATCCAATACAAAAAATCTTCTTTTCCAATTTTTCACCTGAACAAAAATTGATGGAAAGGTAAATATCCTGGAATAATATCAATCATTACATATCATTTTAACTTACTAACAATCACTTGTAACAGATTAATTATTAGACATACTAGTCACTGATTTAGAAAATTCCTTACCACACCCCCTTGTTTAACACAGTATCCTTGGTGGATGGACTCCTTTTGATGAAAATTTTTGTCATCCTCATCTGAACTTGTGCTGCTTAAGTCATCTTCACTCTGCAAACATCAATTGGAAACGATAATCACAACTGCTTCACACTTATTGTGTGTGTGTGTGTGTGTGTGTGTGTGTGTGTGTGTGAGAGAGAGAGAGAGAGAGAGACAGAGAGAGAGAGTGAGAGAGTCCTACCATGACTGTCTTTTGAATGGCTCCACCAACTATCTCAGTCTTATAAGCTTGAGAATCACTAAAGCTTCTTCCTCTAGCTTCATCGAATGTTGCAGATTTTGGCACCTGAATCAAAGTTCACATAAAACAATTAAATTATAAACACATGTAAGTTGTTTCCATTTGTCTAACTTTGAAAATGCAACAAGAGACAACTTTAAACATTAAACACAATTTAACAATCAGGTTAAAAGATCAGGCATGCTATTTCCGAGGTTAATGCATGCGTAAATAAATAGCTATGTGACTAGAACAAATATGATGCCAGAATGGATCTACACTTCAATAATTAATGGAATAAGTAATCAACACATTTTGTAATTATGGCAAGTTTTCAAATGATTATGATGAAAATTAATATATTTAAACTTTGTACTTACTGTTATCTTTGATGCATCTGTTAACAGCTTTATCCATTCTTCTTCTTCCTCTTTGCTCTGTGATTTGAAAAAATGTCTTTTCCCTGCTACTGTTACAGCTTGAGAATAAGAAAGGAAAAGCAGAATACACCAGCAGTTACAAAATGACTCATCAAACATTAAAACATATGATAAACATGAAAAAAAATACTTGAACTGTAAAAACCCCTCATTAAACATTCCCAACTCTCAGTACTTACCAAAGCAGTATGGAAACTTGGGTCTTTGCTTGCTAACATCATTTACCTATAAAAACAAAAAATATTTGTCAAAACAAAAGACTGTGTGCAAAAAAGCTTTCTAGATCTACTTTATAGGACAGAGCATTAAAATGTCATCGGAATTTTACATTTAACTATGAAGGTATGGAAGTCTTCTATCAATTATGCTATATCATAATATGTAGCATTTTGAAAAGAGAGCTTCTTCTGAAAATTTCTGTCAAAGTCTATTTCTGCCAAACCACTCTGGATGGTGACTAGGTATGTAATTTTGATCTTATTTCTACACATACCTGGGATATATACTGAGTTGGTATCACACCCAGTGGATTAATGTGTGATTTCTGAAAAAGGACAATTATATTTCTTCCTGTTTGTCTGATACACTTCCTTGTAAAAACAGTATTTTAGTTAATGTTCTTTTTTTTTAAGGAAGAACATGTCCTGCAAATAATTTTTTTTAATTCGTATGTATACAATACCATATTATTACTTTATCCCAAAACAACACTTATATATATGTAAGTTCATATAATATTCAATTCTACTAATTGTCTTTTGTTTATTTTTATTTATTTATTTATTTATTTATTTATTTATTTATTTATTATTATTATTATTATTATTATTATTATTTTTACCTTAGGATCCTCTGTGTAATAAGCCAATTTTTTGTCCTTCTCTAGACGGACAAAAATCTCAACAAAGTGCCCGCTGTTTTCCTTCTCTTCATACTCTAGATAGCCGCATGGCCTACCCTCCCCGTCCCAGGATAGCATGGTGGACTAGGGCATGCTAATAATAAATATTATTGAAATAAATATCAATAATACCAATTTCAGGAAAGTTATTGGGTAGAGTAACTCCAATTAACCACAAGCAAAAAGCTGATAGGATTAAAATACATTCCTGAAATAGGGAATTGCTAATTTTATAAAAACACCCTTGAATATCTAATCTAGAATGGAAATTGAAACTACTGTTCTATTCAAAACGTCTTTTTTGTCTTCTGATGTGTGCTATATTACGAAATATAGGTGATAAAATATAGATACCATACATAGCAAATACTAGAAAACATAAAAAAAGCAGTTCTAACGCATGAAACATTGTGCTACCATCGCAACTGTGAAAGTGCAACGGTTAATATGGAGGTATAAATTTTAAATGCGGCTTTTAAGTGTAGATGGCGACTAAAAGCACGCTGTAACAGGTGCTCCAGTTGATGCAAAAGTACATATTGTCCCTAAAACATGATGCACATTAATGAGCACAACTGTTCATGAATATAGTTCATATTTACCTGTTTGATTCCCAGCAGGGGTAAAAAAGCTGAAGCTTCCGTGATTTCATCTGAGCCTCCAAACACTAAAGATATTTGAAACAAGACAAGCTAGAACCAAACAAACCAAACCAGATTTAGTACGCCTACCGGTACGTAACACGGCATTNCTAGAAAACATAAAAAAAGCAGTTCTAACGCATGAAACATTGTGCTACCATCGCAACTGTGAAAGTGCAACGGTTAATATGGAGGTATAAATTTTAAATGCGGCTTTTAAGTGTAGATGGCGACTAAAAGCACGCTGTAACAGGTGCTCCAGTTGATGCAAAAGTACATATTGTCCCTAAAACATGATGCACATTAATGAGCACAACTGTTCATGAATATAGTTCATATTTACCTGTTTGATTCCCAGCAGGGGTAAAAAAGCTGAAGCTTCCGTGATTTCATCTGAGCCTCCAAACACTAAAGAGATTTGAAACAAGACAAGCTAGAACCAAACAAACCAAACCAGATTTAGTAGGCCTACCGGTACGTAACACGACATTTATAAGAAATATAGATAAGTTATTTACGTTACATAAAGATTGAAAGTAACAGTATCTTTAATCTTAAAGAAGGAAAACTTTCCAATTTCTAGAAGGATTTTGGATATCTTAATTTTGAATTAATAAGGTGAGTTGATACATATCATGACGTACCGGTATAATATATACATGAAGTATCGAAAGTGAGTTCAAAATCCGTGTTGCGGACTATTTGGAACTTGTAGCTTGCCCCCATGCCTTTAGAATTATGATGATTTGGCGCGTGTAGATCAGCAAGCCTTGGAATTGTTGCTAAAGAAAAATCGCCATAAGTTTTTTAAAAATCAAATTAGCCCCCATCCCCCTTCCCCTTATTTTCATTCCAAGACTATGGGCCTACAGTGATTCTGCTTGTATTTAATTCTGAGACGAAAAAACGATAACTGAGCGAGTGCCACTTTACGAGAAAGAAAAATTGTTATGTTATTTACATTGGGGTAATGAATGTTCATATGATTGTATTTCTTTTTCGAAAGGTTCAGTGTTTTGTGATTATAATAGTACGCACGTTAAAAATTTCGTAAAAGGATATTCTGTTGGCGTTCATCATCATTGTCCTGTAACTGTTGGTAAATTTTATGGGTAAAAATCCGTATCAATGTATTACAGGGTATATCGTTCTACAGGACTAAGGCAAATTCTCGCTAATATAAGGGCCTACATAAGTTGACTCATAAGTTGTCACCTCTGTCACAATTCTCGTTAATGCTAAGAGGTATCGTTATATTTGCGGCACACAGTGTGATTGGTAATTTGTTAGAGCACCAGCGTTGTTGCACTTTCAATGGCGAAATGTACCAGGGTAGTGTTTGTTGGGGCAGAACATAATCCGTGTTGTTTGATTGATGACTGCACCGTTCCAACAATAGGAGATGGGGAGGTTTTGGTCAAGGTCCTGCTGGCGACTGTGTGTGGCTCTGACCTGCACACCATATCTGGCCAACGAAAAGAGGCGACACCAAGGTAAATATCAGTGTTCTAGAGCTGATATATATATATGTGAAATGGAGGGATAATGAGGGTTGCTCCATCCATAATAAATAGACCTGCAGACATAAATGTAGTCCTTGTAAATGGCAAGTCTTAATGGATTAGTTCGCCCAAAGCTGCTGTGAAATTAATATGATATGCGTAAAACATGTACACCAACAAATGATGTGTTGTTTAAAGACGTCCCCCCAGACAGCTAAAATCACGTAAAAGCTGAAGTGATATTAAGTCCCAGGTGGTTTTATATTTGTCGCTACTGCCAAACACCTTTAATTTATGACATATCCCAAGAACCCGGTAGCTAGGCATATATGGAATTTTTATTTAACCATATTTATATAAAACACTCGTGTGACAATTGGTCGTTTATCGTCATTTCCAGTGTGCTGGGTCATGAAGCTGTCGCAGAAATAGTGACCATTAACAGAAATGCAAGTAAATTCTCCCCCGGAGATCGAGTCACCTTCACCGTGGTTGACTTTTGCGGGGAGTGTGCAAGATGCAAGGGAGGCCTTGTACAGAAATGCACGCGGTTGTTTAAGGTAAGAGATGCCGTCCGTCGTGCTTCAATAAAATATTTTCATTGCAGGTGCAGACAGGACTCCGACACGAACGGTGTGCCTTGTTGCGCTAGTCTCATATAACGGTGATGTAACTGACCTTTTGCACCATCGTTAGATAAGATTAATATATTTCACGATGGAAACTGAGGTTGCTTAATGAGGTCTTTATTGATATTTATTGCCGACGTGCTTGGTGATGCAACTGTTGTCGGCCTTTATATTTGTATTAGTTAGCCGTTGGGAAAGTAAAGGGGAAAGTGGGGAGGGGGAGTGTTACTGTGCATGGTACACAGCGTTCACCTGCTGCTTCTGTGTTATTCTCTCATAAAGCGAATTATGTCAGTGTATGCACGTATCTTTTTGTATCGTGAAAGCAGATTTTCCCTCCACTTTTCATTTATACATTAAGGGCTTTTATTCTAGGTCCTATACCTATAATTTGTTAACAATATCCCTGTCAGCTGTGGCAAAGGGGATATCAATCTTGCGTGGCATTGCTGAATTTTCGACATTGTAGATATTGACGCAATGCCTTATGCATCTGATGCAGGGTAAACCTTTTAACGATCGTGTATTGCAGTATGGTCACGCACAACTCGCTGACGGGACTGGTTTTAATGGATGTTACGCTACCCACATAGTGTTAAGACCAGGAACGCACTTAGTGAAGATCCCCGATCATGTCACGGACCGTATGGCCGCCCCCATTAACTGTGCATTGGCGACAATGGTGAATGTTATGAACTCTATTCCATCGATCGGGGATAATAAAGCAAATCACGTCGCCTTGATCCAGGTGGGTTACAGTCCTTTTAACGGCGCTTAAGAGAGAATATTAATTCTAGATTTATTTATAAAGGTGCCTATCCTGCTTATCAGAGCATACTCCTTGTCTGTATAGAATCGACGAGTGCACACTGCTTAATCAATACGTCATTAGCACATTTTACACTTAGGTTTTTATGGTAATTGGATAAAGTGAGGACGAGATATTCCATAACATTTAAATTAATCAATTATTCTGATTATTTAGTTTTCACTAGCCTGTGCAAAGATTCGAAAACAGGATTTTTATTTAATTTTCAGGGTGCTGGACTTTTGGGATTATACGGTTGTGCATTGCTGCAAGATCGCGGTTATCAGAAAGTCTACTGCGTCGACATCAACCGAGACAGACTGACTTTGGTACCTCTATTTGGTGGAATTCCGAACTTTATCAGTGGAAATGGTATTACGTTGCTGATGACTTAGACCTAATAAACAACGCTTTAGCACTTTTTTTTTAGAATCGTACTGAAACCTATGAAAAGTGATGATATTTGGACAGACATCTCTTATGTTTTGGTTGATTTTTGAAAAAATATTCGCTTTAAAATGAATAAAAAAGCATCTTTTTCGAGAATGAATGTTGATAGAACCAGCATATTAATCTTATGCTGGTACAAGACTTAATTAAGAATTCCCATTATAGAGTTGACAATCGACATAGACCCTGATTCCGTCGACACCGTCATCGAAGTGTGCGGCTCCCCAAATGTTATACAGCAAGGAATTTCTCTACTTAGACCAGGAGGTACTTATTTGATGGTGGGCATGGTGCACCCAAACTCCAAGCTCAATTTAACGGGGGAGCAAATCATAAGGAAGTGTTTGACAATAAAAGGTATTTGTGCTGCCTATTACTGAAACAGATTATGAACAATTGCCAATCTTGTACCAAACATAGCAATATATATTAATAATATATTTAATTTCTAGTTTTTTTTTACATATAGTAAATCTGTCCGTAAAGGTATACTTTTAATGTTTAAAATTTAACATTTTTACAGGCATACATAATTATGGACCGGCTGATTTGGAGCAGGCCGTAGAATTTATATCTCGGACTGCAAACAAGTACCCTTTTGAGCGCCTCGTGGGCGGAGAAGAATATAGTCTTCGGGACATAACGGACGCTATAAAAGAGGCAGAACTAAGGAAATATCTTCGGGTAGCTGTAAAACCATGATTGAAGTTTGGTACCATACTTGAGTGTAAATGGATCGTTATTACACGATCTGTGGCACAATCTTGCAGAGACATTTAACCTACAATGGAAGTAAATATGACCATTTTTGCCTGAGATATTTTGATTTTAAAAACAGAAATGTGTTGTCGCTTTTTGCTTATATTTTGCCTCCAGATTTTGAAAAATGTTGGATCAGATAAAGTGCACGGTATACATTTCCTGTCTTTGATGTATTTGATTAGAAAAAACTAGGCCAGGTAACGATTCAAGTTATGAAAAGATCATACTGTAATAGAATCGAGGTTCAAAATTGGACCGTTTCACCTTACTATACATGGTAGCCTACCTGTGTTGGTATAAAACCACATGTATATATACAGTTAAATCATGGAGTTAAGGACAGCAAGTTTACCTTTTGACATCATACAAAATTATATAAAGGCAGATTTTGACCGAGTTCGTTTTTTTTAAATCTTATCATCGTTAAAAACTTTATTGCTCAGTGTTAGACCCCTAAATGATCATATGGGAGTCACTACACCCACCTAATCAGTATCTTGTAATCCATCCCATTCAATCCTTAAACACAAAATGGTTACGTTGGGATTGGTATACAAAACTGATCGAAGCAAACTCTAAAATCCCATATCAAATGCAAACGAATTTCAGAACCCGATCAGTCTTGTTTTCAACTACATATCTAACATAAAATTTAATGTATAATATATTGTTAAAGTGCAGACTCGAATATTCTTGTGCACCGTTTGATAATATATTTAACTTTATCCAAGAAATGCACTTCAGATGCATGTCTTATGTAAGATTTTTACAAGAAGTAAATAAATCTTGTTTTGCGTGAGCTCAATGACGTCTCTTGAATTGGGTCGGCCTGTGTTTGGAGTGCACTGATAATAGCGCTTCATGCTAGAAAAGGGATTCTAGATACCGTTAGGTCGAGTTCTACTTTCGTTTGTCGTCAGTCCTGAAATGACGAGTACTAGGGTCTTATTTCAAGGTGTAGAATATGATCCGTGCTGTGTACTAGAAGAGGGTAAAATCCCAGAAATAACTGAAGGGGAAGTACTGGCCAAGGTACGGTTGGCTACAATATGCGGCACTGATCTACATATTCTGAAAGGACAACGCCAAGTTGCAACGCCATGGTATGTGTAATATTACTATGCTCTGATATAAGGATTTTGTTGAAACAACGTATTTGTATTCAGCGTGTAAGCTTGAAGGTCAGTGCACTTAGATCATACCAATTGTCCGAACTTTGTACTGCTCACCGCCGTATATTGTTATCAGCAAGCGTTTACCTATTTCGCTGTGAGATAGACTCGGCATTTACTTGTCATTATCTTCCAAAATCATGGCGAGTTCTAGGGTCTTATTTCTCGGTGTAGAGCATGACCCATGTTGCGTTATTGAACGGGGCGTGATCCCAGCAATAACGGAGGGGGAAGTACTGGTCAAGGTACGGTTGGCTACAGTGTGCGGCTCTGATCTTCATACCTTGAATGGGAAACGCAAAGTCGCAACGCCCTGGTACGTGTTATAGCTAAAGGATGAGACTAATGAGATGTCAAAATGTAAGGACAGAACTGGAGCTTTCAAATGTTTTGAATGAAGTCAGTCAAATTCCTTAAAGCATTAGATAGTATTTTGAATTACTGTAATTAATTTTGAATTTTAAGATGTAAAGATGTAAATGATGACGTTAAGCCAGGTCTCATAAAACAGGCCAAGTCTCAGTGATTTTTGATAAAGTCGTAATATAGTGTGCTCATGAATAGATAGCGTCCTCTGCAGTTTTATTTCGTAAAAGACACGACACGTGTTAGCGATGTGTATGCAATATACGCGAGGGCGATATAACGAATGGATACCACATACACCCTGCAGACCATTGGTGTATCTAACTGATGTCGAGAACCAAATGTCCGGACATGGTGCATGGTTTTGCGTGGCGCACATGCATCCGACACACGTCATGTCGGGCACCTTTGTTTCAGGCATCCCCGTGGTACATGTACAATACTCTTATATGCCTGTATATACCTATGTTACATTGTTCAATTCTATACCTTACCAAGGTGAGGATACAATTTGAATGGTTAAAAAGATTAAAAATATTCCAATTTTGGTGTTTTTTATTGAGCACGTTAGCGCATCCTTTCGTGACTGTATTTATATTCCACTCTTCTATCCCATGGCTGCACTTATACCGCTTTCCCAGTTTTTTCTTTTTCTTTCTTTCTTTGTATTTAATTGTTTAGGATTGGCATATCGATTCAAGAAAAAATTATACCTTGTACTTCTTCCAACTTTTTTATTTTTTATTTTGTATCGAGCAAGTGAGATCTCGGAGGCAAACAAATGCTTTCCACTGGACCACTTACCTCTTCAAGATGACACATGTAACATGTACATTCTAAGCCCTCGTTCCTCAGTCCTGCTTATATTAAAATATTAAAGCACTCATCATTTTGCCACAGTGTCCTTGGGCATGAAGGGGTTGCCGAAGTTGTAGAAGACAGAAGGAACTCCAGTGCCGGACGGCTGTCACCTGGCGACCGTGTTACAGTCGCCATGGCGATATTCTGTGGAAAATGCGACACATGCAAACTTGGTCTTGTACAAAAATGTGACCACCGGTTCATAGTAAGTGTTAAGCCTATCAGAGTGTATTACGTGGATTATCAGACGCCACTTAATATCTTGATTAGCACTATAAAACCGGATGATAAACTTTAAACGGGCTGGATTTATGTAATATGTTATGGTATATAGTGTGTTGACTAAGTGTTTTGGTGTTAAAGAACGAAGATGCTTATAAATGTCGAATTCATTATACATGCACCTAACATCAGTTCTGCGCTCCAGCCTCTCTCATCTATAGTTTCTGACCAAGTGCCTAAATATCATTATTTTATTGCAGTACAGCTTTGCTGACATCAAGAACGGCACCGGTTTCAATGGGTTTTATGCTACCCACATGGTTCTCAGAAAGGGGTCTCACATCGTGAAAATCCCCGACCACGTCTCGGATCGAATGGCAGCGCCAGTGAATTGCGCATTGGCGACAATGGTAAATGCTGTTCATGCGATAGAAGAAAGCAAACATAACAATATTGCAGTGGTACAGGTAAGTCTCTACCAAACCCAGCTATGATGAGACCCTGAGTTTCAAAGGTCACTGGACACCCACCACTCTGCTATTGGCATGCATCTGCCATTATGCTCTTATCACAAGATACGGCAGAGGCATAGCAGATAGTTTTCAGTGATCTTTGAAACTCAGAACAAATGATAAAAACAGAGAAGCTTTAAATTACACAAACTTCTGAATTTGGAAACTCTCCTATACAACCCGGTGATAATCCACCCTATGTCACAGATCTTATTGGAAACTAACTTCCATAATCAGCTACTGTCAACTTCAGTATGTTAAATTCGATTAGTTTTCATCAAACTCTGAGTCTCCGGGTGTTATGAGGCCCCCTATACATAGTTCTGTCTACTGGTCTTGTACATCCTTTCGGTCCCTTTATAAAATGGGATAGAACGACTGAGATGCTAAAAAGATTTAAAAATCAAAAATTACTAAAATATTTTCTTTTGAATTGCCACAGACGATATGAAAAATGTGCCTTTTTGTAGGCTCTTATATAATGGTAAAAATGGATAGATAAATCATAAATTGAATTCTGTTGTTACTCAGGGTGCTGGACTCCTAGGACTCTATGGGACTGCATTGCTGAAAGAGTGTGGTTATCGTAAAGTCTACTGCACAGATATCAGTGAAGACAGGCTGAAGTTAGTTACTCATTTTGGTGGAATACCATATTCTGCTAATTCAGGTACGGAATTGGTAGCAAATTTTAAAAATATGTGGACAAAATATCTTTAAATTCTATATAGAGTATACAGGATAATAATAATAATAATAATAATAATAATAATAATAATAATAATATATTGAGCTTAAAATGTTACGATGTTACACCACTCTGCACTACAAACGATATACGTAATATAACGATAATTCAAATGTTATTAATTTCAAATGATAAGCAATATAAAAATTTTGTCAACAGTGTTTGAAACGCCATTTCTTTAGGTGCACCGCCAGTGTTGAAAGCTAATTCCGTGGATGTTGTGATCGAAGTGTGCGGATCGTCTGAAGTGGTCCCGGAGGGAATCCGACTGCTCCGGCCTGGTGGCACTTACGTATTTGTGGGAATGGTGCACCCTATGTCAAAACTCAGTGATGTCACAGGATGGGATATTATAGGAAAGTGTTTAAGTATTAAAGGTAAGCACCGACCGATTCAGGATATCTCTGAAATATCAGAATGCTGGAGAAGGGTGGTGGTGACTCGATTGCAAAATTATATTTTATGGTGGGTAAATGTGAGTGTACGTGCCAGTCACCCCATAAATGATATGATTGATTTGATGGTAAACGGTTGCATCTCAAGGTTTCCATTTTATTTAGGATAAGTACGGACAAACCTTTAACTAAGAATTCTAGAGCTACAATGCAACGATGGTAAAATGATGAAATTGTTTTATAATTTATAAAATGCTTATTTAGAAGGAAAAGAGGACGCTTATATTAAATACAGAGATATTTTACTGTAGGTGTTCACAACTACGGTCCAAAGCACTTGGATGAGGCGGTTGACTTCGTGGCCAAAACTGCTGGTAAATACCCCTACGAGATTCTGGTTAGTCCCGACGTATACAGCCTGGAAAATTTCCTGGCAGCTGTAGAGATGTCCAAACAACGAAAATACGCTAGGGTGGCAGTGAGCGCGCAACAGCATTCTCGCTCAAGCCTGTGATTTTATGAAAAGCCTCAAAGACTGGATACTCTTCTGTGATTCAAATGCTAGTCATTTATTTTAGACATTTACTGTGGTAACTGAAAAGATATTGACCTAGTAATTTCGTATTATTGATTAAGACGAAAAGGGAATAACAAAGAGGCAACAATTATCGATTAAAGATGTAGCATATAAGGATATGGTTCTCCAGACTTATCAGAAAGGCAAAGATTCAAATCTAAATGGTAATGAAAATAAAGCAATATTTTGTGCTCTTTGTCGGCTTTTCA
Organism: Lingula anatina; assembly: GCF_001039355.2. The sequence goes on along the minus strand of NW_019775413.1, from coordinate 1,566,807 downwards.
CTTGGACCTTCTCATACTACTCGTGGTTCCAAGTCAAAACTAAGTATGTTAACCTTATTTAGAATGTAATCAATTCAAAGTAATTTTTAATGGTGCAAGATTTGCTTTAGTATTAAACGAATATAACAAAGCAATCGTCTCCCCTGTAAAAAAATAAAGTGAAATAAAAATAAAAAATAATGCAAATTTATTGACAATACTCTAAAAATGAAATAAAAATAAATGAGCAACAGGTTCCAGAGGGCACAAGAAACTCACATCCCTCCTATCGGCATTGAGAGGTGTGTTTCCAGCATCCACAGAATGTCAGGGTGCATATTACACCCTTACTGCAGAGGAGTTAGTAAATTATAGACTGTTACGAAGGGGAATCCCCTCTGTAAGGTCACGTTCAACCAATCAAATTTAACAAAACAAAATGCCCCACCGATAACCTTGGAATTTCCACTGCTGTATAAATGACAACAACGTCATCTGTGGTGAGGGAGTAGTTCATCAAATGGTAGGTATTCAAGCGTAAATAACGAAGCAGAACCAACGTAACATGGTGTCAAAATTAATGTGCTTGTTCCTAATAACTGTGATGTGAATGATCATTTCATGTGATATGGAAAAAGACTGCGGATGTCAGAGTGGCAGGCTAGTTTCACTTCCGCGCAGTTGATCCGATAAACATATAATTCTAGAAACATATTTTTTCAGTTTAAGCATAATGGCGGAATTAAATACATCAAGCCGTGGTCAGTCCAGCGGCAGATCGGTCCTTGTCCTTGGTATCCCTCCATCTGTGACAAAGGTGAGGCTTACCATACATTTCCAGAAGAGGGTCTTCGGAGGCGGTGACGTGGAGACCGTCGTGTTCCCATTTGATAAGACGATGCCCGATGGTGCTATTGTGACTTTCCAAAAAGAACAAGGTACGAAAAAAATATATATATACATATTCCGAATATCTCTCACTTTGGCCTGCTAATTTGAAAGGTTGCTTGATTATCCAGTTTAATAATGAGACGAGCAGGTGATATCGTTTACCATCAAGACCAGGGAGCCGTGACGTCTGAAATCAGCTATTTTATAACTCGTAGAAAATAAGCAGCTTTTTTTTTTCGAACATCCCGATGTCATGCTTTGTACTTTTGCTATGAACTTTAATTTTCTCATGTCTTTCAGTTTTAGAAACCGTCTTCAAATATCCCCATCGTTTGTTAGATGCAGAATTGACTGTGGTACCTTTACCTCAGGTGAGATACTAAAGTTCATCTTGGACTATCTACATAAGCACATTGTCTTAAAGGGAGACTAATCTTAACCTCAAATGTGGCAAATGTAATGTATTGTTAGATAAGTGCAAAGGGCCAAGTTTTGCCTGTTAACATTAAGCAGCCTTTTTTTTTTTTTTTTTTTTTTTTTTTTTTTTTTTTTTTTTTTTTTTTTTTTTTTTTTTGCTTACTTTTGATTTAAATTCTGTCGTGTCACAGTTTGAAAAAAAAAAAAAAAAAAACGGGATTTCAAGATCACCCACAAAGATATAAAGGTATCGTTATGGCGAAAGCTAGCGCTGGATTTCGGTCAGACCAAACGCAATTCAGAAATTGATCTTGAACGTAAAAAGATTTTCATCGTTGGTTTTAATTTTTTTTCGTGGATTTATTATTAAAAAACAAAAACATGGAATCACTTTCAAGCAGAGGCTTTAAAAAGTTTTTCATCGTCGTGTTTTCATGTCACTTTCCAGATTTTCTCAACCGTCGAAGCGACTGTCGGCCTGAGTGTAACGCAACTGTTTTCAACGGTGGGAGAGCTGAAATCGTATTTCAGAAACCTTTCAGATGAGTTTAACGTACAAACCAAATACACCACTGAAGTCGACCAGAAAGTCATCCTTGAAGGCACCGTGTACAATATACAAAAGGCCCATCGTTCCCTCTTTCTTGAGTACGCGAAGCGTTCACAAAATGTAAAACCAGAGAACGCCAATACGGGGGCAAGCACTTCGGATCATGGGGCTGTACTGTCCAGAAACATTAACGGTACCAAAACTGGGCAAAAACCAACTTGTTCTGATTCAGAAGTGTTTTCGATGAACATAAGGGACCTAGAAATCACTTCCTCTAAGGAGCCAGCGTTGGGCCTTGAGGCGAGTCAGCAACCAGAGATATCACGTGATCAGTACGCAGGGAAGAATGTAACACGTTCGGTTCCTGAAGAGGACACCAGTATTGTCAGTATTGTCCAACCACCACGACATAGCCGACGGTTTGTCAAAACAGAAAACACTGGTGAGCGTTCACACACCCCAGCGGCTCATGGTGTTTTGTCAAATTGGTCAGCTGGGGAGAGGACACAAATTATGCTTAACATGCCTGAACACCGATATGGAGCCAACGAAAGTCAACCTAACATTGCTAATCAGAGTGACCCCAGCAAAATGACACTTTCGTGCTCAGGACAGTCATCTGAAGCGTCAGCAGTTGAACATTGCGAGACCAAAGAATTGCAGAACGAAAAATGTGATTTCGCCCTAGATAAAGCGGTGCACAATCCCAGCAACATAGAAGAAGACGAGGTAAACCATTCCGTTTCATTTGACGCCGAGGCGACACGACTAAATTCAAACATCATGGGAGAAGTACCTTCACTTCGAGACCTTCTCCAGACTTTAAAAGAATGTAGCAGTTCTGCAAACTCGGCAATTGTGGAAGAAAAATGGCACACGGATGAACCAAGCTCCGATTCCATATTACAGGATTTGCTTAGATTGGATGGTCACCCTAACCCCGATCAGAATGCAAAGGGGGACTAAGATGGCGCATTGTTACCCGCTTAACTAGTTCCGTTATGTCTTATGGATGAGAAGGGTGTTATTTAAATCAAAGTAAAACGATTTTAAATATTATGTGGCTAATATCAGACTTGTTTTTAACATTAAATTCCATTTCTTGCACTGCTACTTTTGAATTCTGACCAGTAGCTACAGGAGTTTGATGGGAAAGGGGTCGGTATGGAAAATTGGTGCTTTTCATTAATATTAAGCCAAAGAGGCTGAAGTGTTTGAAATACACTGCGATCAGTTTTGCTTTGAAGGAAGAGAGAGATAAAACTTTATTCTATCAAAATGAAGCATTTGATTGATAATAATGTACGACTGCATCAAAAGCACATGAAATTGATAACTGTCAAGATAAATCATCGATAAATAAGGTCCTGCACGAAGGCTTATGACTGAGAGAAGTGATTATAATTTTATATTTATTACATAAAATGCCTCTATTTAAGCTGGCGGTATTATCACTGTTAACTGGAGAGCCAGGATGCACAGCATGTTTTGTGATTAGATTGCCACAAAGAAAGGATAGTATTCAAGGACATCTGCATGCAATTTTTTACGATTCAATTTTTGTAATTAAGTTGGTAAAAAGCTTAATTAAAAAATCAACGTGGCTCCACGAAATGTGTCTTAAATAAATGTGTCTTAAATAAAACTGCATTTCTTATGCGTCTACGTATTTTAAGCCGTGTACAACAAAATTAACAATATATTTTCGTTTTCTGCTGGACTCTTTAAAAGCAAAATTTATTACAAAAACATTGAATAAAAAAAATGTAACACCAGAACGATTTGAAATTCAAAGTTGAGCAGATTTTTTTAATGGTTGACGATGTTAATCATAATAGACTAATATCCAATATCACTGAAATGAAGATTTTTCTTTTTAACTTACGGAAGCTCTACTTCAACAATGACATGAGCAACAATGAATCTCATTTATGAGTTTGAGGGAGGCCTTCTCTTTAAACAATTCAACTAAAATATCACGTAGAAGTTAAACTCTTTCAGCACGAGTTTTAAGAATATACCACTTGTAATTTTCAAACTAACGACTCGTAGTCTAACAAATATTGAACATAAAAAAAACTACGTCACACAGTCAGCCCCCAATTTTGAAAGGAGTAAGCGACGTTATGTGACGTCACCGCTGAGCTTGACGATAACTACGACATAATACCTATTACGTCATTATCTTGTTGCGCGGTTGAAACGAAAGCTTGCACAGAAGAGCGATCCTGTTTCTCATAACTTGATCGTCATCTTCACCGTTATAAAAGATGGCAGCGAAAGGAAAGTGCATATGTCAAATATGCACATGTGGGTGAGTATATCTACGTTAATTTTATCCGGTATGAATCCAAGTGTTTTCTTTTTAACACTTTTCATAAACTCTACAAACATTTTCAGTCGCCATCGCTGCCCACACAACCGAGAGAATCGCAGTCAGCAAGTTGTTAAAGCGGCATGTGTGTTGACAGAATATCAGTTGGTAAGCCGTCTTTTGACTTTGTTCAAATTGTCTGATACATATTTAATTTCACTTAGCATGTTTTCTAATATTTTCCAATCTTGTCATTATTCCAGTTTCCGTTGATTCTGAGAGTTACCGCATATTCTCATTTTTGAAGACAAGGAATTATTGTATATTAAAAAAAATTAAGCTTAATTGACATTTTTGTGTTTTCTCAAGGCTTTTAAGCAACATGACTATCAGCCCCCACGTGAAAGCCTTAGACCAAAAATTAGAATGTATGATTCCAAACGAAGTCCCAGAGAAATGGCCACCACATATACTGAGACTTATGTTCCTCATGAAGTAAGTGAATACATTTCTTTAATACATTTATAGCCTCTTATAGCGACTGTGCTTGCATTTTAGCTCTATAGGAGCTTGATTCAAATCTGCAGCGTAAGATAATGTATGGAAGTCAAATGCTTCATCAAATCTTTGATATGACATGAAAGAAATCCTTAACACTTCTGGACACCGTTTCACTTTTCTGTCCAATCAGGTCAATCGACGCTACGTTGCCCCAAAGAAGGAGTATGTTCCAGCTCAAGGGGAAGTCAACCTACACACAACATACGAGAAGGAATTCACCCCCAAGGTTTGTTTCATAGTCTCGTGAAACGTATGATTTAAGCAGTATCCTTACCTTCATAGTCCAGGTACAACTATGAACAGAGTAATGTACATAGTGGGCCACATTTATGAGAAAAAACACCACCAAATTAGGACAAATTAATTTCAATATTTGAACCATCTATGAGAAGTTTATTCGGTGGGTATTAAGTTGCCACTATCACATATTTCACACCGTTAAACATATTATAAATTTTACTGAATAGCAAGGGAAGCGAGCTCTCCCCTACAAACCCAAGAATGAGCGTGAACTTGAGCCGCCACCTTTCAACAGCAAGACGGTCTATCAGACTGCATACCTTGAGATTGACAAGGATGAGGCTCAGAAATCTCGTTCCAAACCCATGAAACACAATGAATGCATCGTGAAAAGTGATGAAAAGTTCTTCGCAGTCTCAACTGTACAGGTTAGTCAAATCATTGTTTAAAATCAAACCATATTTAATGTTAGGGAATTTGGGTGGGGACGATGAAGATACATGTAAGTCAGAATATAAACAGAGATTCACAGAGAGAAGTTCATTGCAGAATGTGCATCGTCTATACTTGTAATTCATTTTCCGCTTAGTATTGTAATAAATGAAAACAAAGTGAACAAAAAATTAATAAGATTGTTCTTTTCGCTGCTGTTCCAACGGTTCGTTGCGCTCTTCTAACATACTTTGTGAATAAAATCAGGATGATTACAAGCAGCACGAGGCTGTTGAGCGAAGAAAGCCTATTAAACCTGCTGAACGTGAGCCAGAGGCCCGTGACGACAAGTTCGTTGATGTTACCACATACAAGGCGGAATTCATCAGGAAATCTCCAGACCCAGTAGTCGGTAATGGTGATTTTTATATCAGATTAAGTTAACTCTTCAGATTGAGAATCGATTTAAAAAAGCTTTTTTTTAAATTTGTTTTTAAAACATCGTCAACTGCGCTGTATTGTGCGCGTATCTATTTAAATGTATATTAGATCTCGTGTATACAGATGAACTCATGCATGAGCTACCTTGATAATCTGAGGACTTCATCGGTCCGTTTCAGTAAATTTAATACCATTTTATTTGTAGAAAAATCAAGAAGATGAAGTTATATTTTTATCTTTACTTCTACTTCAAAATTCACGAGTAGTTTACAAACTCATCTCTTTTTAAAAAATTACTTAGCTAAGCGTCCCAAAGACCACAAGATAGCCGAAGATGGCAAGTACAACACCATTTCCACTGTGATGGCCGACTACCAAGCTCACAAGACGTACAAGCGGGAAGCCTCATTCAAACCACCCCAGGAGTACGTGGTGTCCACTGCGCTGTTCGACAGCCGTACCACGAAGTCCATGGCGTACAAACAATGGCCAATACAGCCAAAAGAGATCAAGCCTTGGATGAAGAAACCACAGTACGAGCCCAGTTCACTCGTGTTTACCAAGACCAGCTCCTACCAGGTAAATTGAGGATTTTTCCCGAATTTATAAAAGAGAACACTGAAGACCCAGGAGGAGAGGGTTTAATGATTGAAACTGTGAAAACCCTCACGGAATAAATCCTTCCTTTCAAGACTGTGTGTGGACATACCAATCCTAAATACCCGAGACCTGGAAGATTTTCATTTTTAATTTTCAAAAATATCAAATGTTCCAAAATTTTTAATTTTGACAATTAAACCGTCAACATATTTGAAATATTTTATAGAATAGGTTCAGCACAATGTATTATAAGACAATATATATATTTTTGTTTTAAATTAATTTCAGGACGATTTTACCGTCCCAGAAACGCTGGAGCGAGTGAAACCAATCCGTCCAGTTCAGAACGACCTGCACTATTTGGGAAGCGGAGACAGCAGGGCTCCGTTTTCTTGCAAAACTCACTACCGAGAAGAGTTTTTGGAATGGGAAAAAGTCCTGAGACCAGCGTCATATAAAGTCGTCAACAAATATCAGCCACCTGAGGAAAAGTGGCACGCGGAGTCCATCATGAAAAGCCACTATCAAGGTAGGGCTCACAATTACCAAAGGAAAAAACTTAAATTGAAGTCTTATAAAAGCAATTTTTAAATTTCACTCTATTTAGTGTACATTTCTTACCAACCAAAAAACTTTTTTCAGGCATTTACACCCCACCAGCGCAAATCTGTGAACCTCCAAAGAACAACTGGGCAGACATCTCTCCACGCGCCCGCATGTTATCTACCTCCATCTACGGCGAGACTTTCCGAGGAGAAAGACCCAAAAGCTGTCCAGCAAAACTTCTTGCCAAAGAAATGGATAGTGCATACACATATCTTCGCGAAAAGAGAGGACACAGGTTCTTTGCAAAGAACCCATCCAAGAGCTCTGTGGAGTCTTCTAAATCTAATAAAGATGTGGCACCTACCGCCGCCGGATCAGAGGCCGAGGCCGTCAAAACGCCAAAGGAAAACGAGAAGCCCCAGACTCCACGCGTAGAAACCCCACGATCCCCTTCTCATGCAACCCAGACGCTTCAGGTGGAAACCCCAAGACGCCCTACCTCAACTGATAGTGCCCAGAAATCTGAAGAAAAAGTCACCAACCCACCAAGCTCTCCAAAGGCGTCTGCAGAACCCGAAAAATAAGCTTTGGACAAAACATACCTGTTTTCAAGATAAAGCATAGAGAATATAAACAATATAATATAAAATATAATATAAAACAATATACACAATATACAACAATACATGAACAATATCCAAGACTTTTAACAAAACACTGGCCAAAATTAACCTATGATACTCGTACAACTATACAAATAGTTACACTCGCTACCAAAGTTTCTAATCCGATTAACTCATTCTTGTCATAGTTAAAAAGCATAGAATACTTCTTTTAACTTACAAACTATATTAATTCACAACTAAAAATAAAATATATCTTGTCCCACAGCGTTCTCTTGCTTCCCCTACTCAAAATTTCGCCTTGAGAGAATATAAGGGTGTTATTGAATTGGTATTGACGCGATAGGCGACTTTTCTTTCCTCTGGAACTTACGACTACTTAGTACTAGATCCACCTCCTTTTCCCAAGAAAAGGAACTGACAACTCAAAAAGGTCTGCCCTTTGTTGACACTGGTGAAATTTGTTGCAGAGAGATTAATCTGTATGATTAATTTTCTTCGTTTCTACTGGATAAAAAAGACAAAGGACAGTAAGCTTTGGCATTTTATTTGCATCTCCGCACAGTTACAAAGATAGTAAGTTTCAACAACTGATTGTGTTCAATACAAGGTAAAAATATCGATTTCATGGTTAAACTCCAGTTTTTGAAAGGCAACTTTCATATTTCCTTCAATTTTTCAAAAATTGAATTTCAAATTCACATCTTGTAAGAAGAGACTCAACAACTGAAGGAAGAAGTTTTGGTGTAAACAAACCTCCACTTAATCCATAAATACCATTGTTACATGGCACCCGTTTTTGACATTTTTTTTTTACATACACCAGTTTTGTAACTGGTAACCAGAAATGTGAATAACTTCTTAATATCAAACGTACCAATAAATACACCCATTATTCTATACATAAATTACATATTTATAATCCCAAAGGCCTGCAAGTTTTCAATATTAAACCGGTATTACATTTTTCTACCAACTTTCTTAACAGAAAAAAATGATAAAGCATCTTTGCACATACTTTGCCATCATTAAAAAAATTCAACAACTTAAATCAACAAGTTTTAAACTTAAGCCCCCGTTATTCTGAGCCCGACACACCTTAGGGAGCAAATTTCATTTTCATAGCAATCGCAAACCAGCTGTAATAAGGGCTTTGGTTTAATATGAAATAGTGTGTATGGTGTATAATTTGGTGTTCTCTTAAAGCTACTAAGTTAGTAGTAAAATATCCATACACCAAATACTGCATCTTATAGAAGTTTAAACAAATTGACATCTTTATCTAATCAAGGCTTAGTGCACAAGTACCAAATAAATTACCACCACAGTCAATGAAACTGGGTCAAATACATATTTGTCCCATCGATTAGCAAAGTGGACTGCCAATCACCAAGTAATCTTAGGATTTTAACTGATATCTGGACATTATGCTAGTTTTAGGAATACCGATTACTGTAACCATGTTAGATTCCAGGCCTGTAGGCTAGGAGGGGGAGGGGGGTACATTGGGGTGGGGTTGGGGGTGGGGGTAGGGGTTTTGGGGGTGGAGATGGGGCTTGTGGGGTGAGCTCCTGGGGTTTGTTTTGGTTTTTTTTTTTTTTTTTGGCCCCTCCAAAAAAGGTTCGCTCTGAACGAAAATTTGACATAGGTTATATGTCATTTCTTAGGCAGTATAGATGGTTATGCCTGAAAAGGGGACCACTTTTCCAGAAAAACAACCCGCCTTGAAATTGCTGGCTTATAGTCTGGGAAACGGTTAACAAAATGAAGAGTTACTGTACATGCTAGTCTGTATTTTAGTATCACAAAAGTTTTCGGTCTCTCCATCTAAAGCTGTTGTTATCAACTAACACCAAGAAAAGAATGGCGCTCGTTTTGAGAACCTCTGTATAAATGTCTCTCCACTAGCTGTCCTTGGCCTACCAGGGCCATAACCACTCTTACTCCTCTCCACTGTGACCACGGGCATTTGGACCAACTGAACCGGAGACTTCCCATCTCTAAGGGCTTGGCTTAGGTTTAAAATCTGAAAATTGAATAAAATTTGTATCAATTTCTTTCCCTTTTTCAACCACTTTTTGGTTTCATCTGAATATTATGCACGCAATTACCACATAAAATGCCAGAAGATTATTTTCATAATCATAATAAAACTGTCAGAAGATTTAAATAAAAAGTAAATCTAACATTTACACAAATAATTTCTCATAAAATCATTCTGATATCTTACCTGTCCTCTCATCACAGACATCTGCTTTTCAAATGTCCTTTTGTCAAAACCCTTATCAGTCTGAAGAAAGAAAGGAAACCAGGGCATAAACAAACTGCAATCTGATTAAATATGCTACGACACCAGCAGAATTTCCACCTACACATAGAACTCATTTCAATATTTCACGACTTACAAATGTGCAGTCAGCACAGTTTTTTTTGTCTCTTTCATCGACTCTGACAACAATTAGATCTTTACTTCAAGCTAGACTGAATTATTCTGAACTTCAATCATTAATATTTTGCAGTGTATATGATGGACCCTACTATGCCTACATGCTCACCTTAAAGAGAAGGTACAATTCATCACAAAGATCTTCTACAAAGGTCATATCAGACAACTGAGGAAGCACTAAACTTTTGAGTTCTTCTGAAAATGGCTTTTTGGCCATAGGCAACCATGCCCAATGGTAAGGGTCTGCAAGCAACATAGAAATTCATTTCTTTATTTAGAACAATAATAAACAACAGTAAAATATAAACAATTTAAAAAAAAATGAAATAAAACAAATAAATAACAAACTGAGATGTTCCATACTGATAGCTTAAATAGCATCATTCTAAACATTTACTTAAAGAAATATACTAAATGAATGCTATAAATTGTACGAAAAGAAATTGTTTTATGAGGAGACTATTACTAAAGCATGGGCAAGGACTTCTAGAACTTCATATCTCAAACACACCATCTGTGAAAATAATGGTTATAATGTGCCTCTGGTGATTGAATTAACCACTGGAGATATGCACATATATTTGTTAAAGAGCTGATTCTACATTTAAACATGCAAGAAGCAGTCAGCTGTGCTTGACACCACTTACATGCCCTCCACTCATCTGGGTGCTTGAAGGGGAATGCTAGGCCATTGTCTATAGCTGCCACAGAGATTTCAGGGGGTTTCACCATACTCCAGTCCACATCCTGTTAGTTAGTAGAGAGATATAGAGAGAGACAGAATATATAGCTATCCAACTTGATCAATGACAGCAGAAAAATATAAGCGTTATGCAGATTGATAGTGGTGCTGTGGAACTAACTATATGTGCAGTTGAACATGCAAGTGTGCAACTGCTAATGTGTGGAAGCATTAGTAGCTTGTTAGCTGTGTCACCACAGGCAGCGGGGCAAATACTATATCCCACTTCTTCTATGGTCTACCAGTGACTTACATGCCCTCCAGCTGTCTGGATGTTTATAGGGAAATGCCAGACCATTGTCTATGGCTTTCACCTGGATAGACGGGGGCTTTACCATGCCCCAGTCCATCTCATCATCATCATCATCATCCTCATCATCCGCCTAGAATTGAGTTTTGCCCCCATTAAACTTGATCATATGCTGATAAGTTACAAACCTTAAAATGTTCACTGCTGCTATAGACGTATAATATTTGTCACAATATACATAAATATTACATTGTAAAGACTGATCAAATGATTTTATGATTTTACACAATATCAAATTACACAAAAATAAATAAATAAATAAATAAATAAATAAATAAATAAATAAATATCTTTGATCAGTTTCAACAAAGATCAATCATTAGTCCTTACATCATCCTCATCCCCTCCTGAAGACTCGTCTACTTCAGATTTCTCATATTTAATTAACCAATTATCATTGCCACGGTCTGAAAACAACAGTAAATTAAATATCAGACACTTCATAAAGTAGCTGGCACTTTAATCAAAGTGAAATAATTCCTTAAGTGTACACTGTTAAAAAGATATTAAACTGCAATTCAAAATGATACTCTAAAACTACCATCCTTACTCTAAACATGTTAAACATAGGAATTTGGGGTGTCAGCAGGGGAATAAATCATGTGCTAAAATTGGTGAGAATTTCATCTATTAGGGTTCAATAGGAAAATGGAATTCTGATGTGTTATAGAATATAAAATCATTAAACAATTTTACCTGTATTTCTTATGATATAATCCAAAACCACTAATTTTTCAAACTGAAGTTGGAAACTTTTTGCTGTTGACTCTGGTAATGCTTCATTGTCAAACCTTCGTAACCAGAAATCTGCATCTTTATAATTCTCTACAAACAACTGGAATGATCCACTCTGAAATAAATGATTAAATTTAGAAAGACAAACTCAATGTAATGAGAGAAACAGAGACTGTACACAGCAACATCATGTGCAAGTTTAAAATTTAAATTCTTAGTGAAATAAATAATTATCAATTAATGCAACACTCACTTTTGGAGGTAAGCCAATTCTGTGAAAATGTCTGCCAAGTTCTGGAAACCTTTCCTGTATGTTTCTTTTTGTCCTCGACTTTGCCCTGTCTATTGCACTGTAATTGAAGGTTTCACTGGCAAGGCGAACCACCTGGCAAATAAAAAAAATCCAGAACGCAAATTTAAAGCAAAAGAAGAGACGATTTTCAAACATTTTCAAATGCTTCTGGCAACAAGAAATAACCAGGGATCTGGCAAGCGATTTGGCTCCAGAAAAAGCTCTGGCAACATCACCAGACTAGAACTGATTTGTTCAGAACAAAATAACACAAAACTTTTGTCATTCATTATAAGGGAGGCACCATTAAATTTTCATTACATAGACATTTCCAATGCCCAAAAGGCCTTGTTAAACCTGAATTACTTATTATTCCACCATTTCCCCACAATTTAGACATAGGGTAATTTCACAAACAAGGCCTTGTTATGTTTTTATCATAAATCCTACTAATGAATGTTATAATGTACATCAGTATATTCATCTTATTGTTACCATGGCTTCACTAAATGAAGAATGAGCACACTGACTATATCGTTATGAGGGAAACTTCCAAAGAAGGAAATACATATATTAAACTACCTGGCTTTATAAAAAAAGAAAGGATGCAAATAATAATAATAATAACACAGTGTAATCATAAAACTGTGACACCTTTAAAAAAGAAACACCAAACCTATTTATCTATAGTGTTCCGATAAAAAAAAACTATAAGCTCAGTCCAAACATACCATTATCAAAAATACATCATTGGTCTTTTATGATGAAACAACTTTTCACAGTTGAAGACATCGAGAAGATAAATATTTCATATGCTGAGAAGTAACAAAACATTTCTCCATCAATAACAAAGGAATATTAACACCACTTTTTCATGGCTGAAACAACTGTGCTACACACACACACACACACACACACACACACACACACACACAGTGTATCTTTTCCCCTTACCTTTGTTTTAGGCACCACATTCAACTGTAACTTTTGGTCCACAATGCTAGCACCAGCCTCTGAGAGATAGCCCTGGTTGGGGACCAGACAGCTCCGGCCGAAACAACATGGGCAGCACAGCTTGTGCATCCATTTGGTCCACTTAGGGTTCAGTTTGCCATACGGCTCTTCATCTTTGGGTTTGAAGACACCAAGTATTTTCTGAAATAAAAACAAAGATTTAATTGCCTCTCAAAGAGTAAAACTTTCCAGTAATAAAACAATGGGTCTCTTTACAGGCCATTATTTAAGCTTGAAAATATCATATCTATCCAGAATATATTCATGCTAAATATTAAATATTTCATCTCCAAATTATCTGTTTCTATATTTCTAATCTTTACCACAATCTGCAACCCATATAAACCAATGTTTATACATGCGTAAGTGAATAATAACTGCCAAACCATTCACTGTCAAGGCCCTGTTATAAAATTACATTCATCAGGCAATGTAGATGTTTAATTTAGAATGTACACTGACAACAGGCTAGCTTGCCAAAGGAACAGTTCTAAAAATATGTGTATCTATAGATGAACACATTGTTACAACAATGTCCTCTACACCCCAATAAAAAACAGAGAATGTGTATAAATGGCAATTTTCAGTGGCATTCATGAGATCATTAATGGACATAGCACACTGGGGAAGTTATATTTCCTGAAAAGAGAGATTAAGGTGAAAATTTACATATGGCAATAAATTAGTGAGCAACTTGATGATATACTTATTTCATTCCTGGCTCTTGCAATTTAATCAATGGGCTGTTTACAGGTGGCTTAATGTTCAATTGATCCTAACTAAAGCCTGGAATCTTATGGAAGAAATTACACAAAAACGTAACTCTATATATGGGCCCTAGGATTAAAAAAAAATAAAAAAAGGGACCCATAGCACTCAGTCTGAAGATATATAATTACATACTAGGAGTGATTGATTTTTTTCCTGTTGTGTAATTAATCTTTACATAAAATAAACCTTTGTATCAATAGTTTTAATAACACTACAAGTGACATGGACAGTTCTAAAAAAGGCACGCCCACGCTTTTATCTGTCCAAGAAAATAATGAACTTAATAAGTATTGAATCCTGGTAGAAGGACAGAAACGTGTTGTTCAGACACAGAGATCCACACTCGCAGCTAAATCAAGCAAGGCAGTTCATAATAGGCTTCATTCATAGCAGGTTACTGACGTGTATAAACTTTACAAAACTATCAGGGCACATGTAAATAATATCCTCAATAACACAGATAAAGGCCGTGTGAGAGACGTGTGAGACGATTGCTTATCAGCAGGTGGGAGTGAAGTACCTAAAATAAATATGTCTGTAAATCTTTAAATATGACTTCCAAGCCAACATGGATATCTCTGCTGCTACAGTACCATTCTTAGGGACCTTTGAAGAATTATACAGGTTACAGAGTGGAGAATATCCTTCATCAGTGACACCAACATGACAATCACAACAAAATGTACAACATTTCATCCTCAGTCAGTAATATCAACCCAATCAACTCACACCAGTGCGATCCTTGATGAAATAACTGCCACTCGAGCCACTCGTTATTAACTCAGGCAAAACTCCTTCTTCAATGGCAAACTCCACATCACGTATCACTTGAGAAAACTCCAGATCATTATCAAAAGTATTCACAAATGTTCCAAATGTCACATCAGGAGCCTGTACACCTTGTGGAATGATATGCTGGTCCTCTGACGGAGTCCTGTCCCCTAAATCCGGCTCAATGGCAGTGGCCATATTGGCAGCTTGCTCACGTGGAAGTGAAACTAAGCACCTCTCTGTTCTTAATGACTGAAATTACATCTCAGCCAAGTGTATATGTACTGCTTGAATCATGTCAAGCCAATCTCATTATAGTGATAATAACATATGTCTCCTAATTCTCTCTGTCAGTAGACTGTATATATGCTGCAGGTTTCATATACAGGTAGCCTTCTAGGTCAAATACAATATTCAGTGGCTGCTGTGTGGTGGCATACCTATGACTTAACGACTGAGGTCAACTGAATTTGTGTCACTCGAGTTGTTTACCTTGCCTTCTTACACTATATTGATTTCTTTGTGTTGCCCATAACAAAACTAAAAGTTCACACTATAAATGGCTATTTTGAGAAGTGAGCAATGTAATTTGCCCATTTCATATGCTAATTTCCATTTCCACTTTCATCTTCAGCACCATATGGAAAAATTCCCATACCACTATAATATAACACAAACACATTACTGTTTTGACTTTTTCCACTCGCTTCAAAATGCTCATGTGATTTGGAGGACAAGACAGTCCACTTAGTCTGGCTGTAATATTAAATAAATCATTAATTTCAGAATATATAATATTGCCTGTGGAATTGTGGAAGTGTAGCCACGCTGTAATGCCACTCAGAAGATGGAGAAAGTATTTAATGAACAGCTTGTCTCCTACTGAAAACAAATAACAGACAGCATTACAGCAAATAGGGAATAAACCTGATGCTATGGCAAATTAAGGAAAAGGTCACTTCTACAATAATAAATCAATCTGATATTTTGTTTCAACTTGGGAATTAACTTAGCAACTTCTTGATGTAATACTTGTGAAAAAAATCTGAAGAAAGAATATGACACCTTGTGCTGCCCTCTATTGAGTCAAAAAGTAATTGAAAGTGAGAGCTATATTTTATTGAAATGTAACAAGGAGGTTAAAATGCTTTTTAAATATAATTCAAAGCAAATATCATTCTACCCTAAAAATCATTCCAAATCTTAATTACTGGAAAATTCTTACTATAACAAATACTATACCTATAACTAATCAAATAGCCATGTAGCAAATGTTTTGAACATCCCCATGTGAAAATTTTCTTTCTGAACCATTTGTATAATACAGAAATATCATTCAACTGTCAACATTGATTAAAACATGCAAATTATAGTTACATCCAACAAAATATTCTTAAGTAAACTCATTCAGCTGGGTTTATCTGAGATGTTACTGACAATAAAAATGCTAATAATATGCCAATAATTTATTCATTTTTAAAATTTTAAATTTAAATGTTTTAAATTTAAAGTTTTGTTTTTGAAAACTTCAAAAGTTATAAAAACACAAAACTTTTTAAATTAAAAAAGGAAATTTAAATCTTAGCATGTATG
Organism: Lingula anatina; assembly: GCF_001039355.2. Next base: position 1,550,539 of record NW_019775413.1, on the reverse strand, counting down.
AAGAAAAAAAGAAAAATTTCCAAAGAAAGTTTTTTGTTGCAATTTTATAAGAGGAGAATGACCTCCCATTTTTATCATAATTACAGATACAAACTTGAATGACCTATATCTTTTTCAGCTTAAGTTCAAAAATACCACCAAACTCAAACTTGAAGTGTATTGCTTAATTTTCCAACCATTAACTTTTTTTAAGTTTATAATTTAAATATATACTAAGTATAAAGATTAAAGCACAAATTAGATGAACATCAATTGGATAGGCCAACCTATTTTCACAAACAAAGATAAACAGTCCAGAAATACATTTGCTGGTGTCTCCTGATAAGCAGCACATGTCACAAGTGTGTATAGTGATTCAACCATTTCTGTACTGAAAATAGGATGTAATTTGTGTGATGTCAAAAGAATACTAAAACAGACCACATAAAGACGCTTTAAGAGAGGACCTCTCTCAATCATGAACAAGCACGCTTTATTTTGCCTCTACAATGTTAACAGTATACAAAAGTGGAAAACAGAAAATGTGGACATACAAACTCCACATTTCATATAAAATTTACTAATCAAAGCAACACCATTAGCATGCACATTCTAAAATATCCCCTTTGGCATTCAAACCTAATTTTGGTCCCAAGGGAGAATTAAACTGATTTTATTACATTTTTTACCTGCACACCAAAGTGAAACAGGATGTATTTGTCACAGGTTGAGACTGAATAAAATATATTTCTAGACTTATTTCCTGGTGACAAAGAAATAATGAAATGCAACTAATTTATTTAAATGTTTAATAATTATAATACAAAACATCATCTTTTGTGATATAAATGCTGAATGACTACATTAATTTTTTTAAAAAACTTTTCTAATAAATAAATAAAGTCATTACTTTATTTTAGAAAAGCAAAGGTTCAACTCATATCGATGGGAAAATGCAAACTTTTGAGGTGCATATAATTTTCATGATGCTAAAAGCTAAAAAAAATAGTAAATTCCTGGTTGCAATTGATTCTCTGAGCCATTGTCCTACATGAAAGCATAGCACAACAATAATGTAAATAACCAGAGACTAGATCAATATCAGGTTTTCAACCATCAATAGGTTTCTATGACTATTTTTGTCTTGCAAATCCACAAGTGTATACAAATGAAAGTAAACATTCACTAAACTATAACATTCACTCTTATGAATTCCAAGCCTAGAATACTTAAATATATCTGGTAAAAGCTATCTATCTATGCATCTATGCTATTAGCTTAAAATTGTCTAGATAGAAAGATAATTTATTACAAGCATGCATCTTCAAATAATAATAAATTCAGGATGATCACATTTAACATAGCAGCTGTTAAAACACATGCACCTCCTCAACCTGTGAAAATATACAATATCAAAGCAGCTAGCTCAAATATATAGAAAATTTATACAGTACTATATAAGCTGTCTGCAACATCCACAATAACCATTCACTTTATATCAATATATATTATGGCTAGGCTTTATTTTTTTAGCACTTTGTTCAGTAACTGGCCATTGCTTTCTGCTTTGGGGGAGTAGCAGAGGTGCAAACATGAGAAGAAATTTAAACTTTCTGTGAATTTATTCCCAATGGATGACCATGAATACTCATACCTGGAAGATAATTCTGGAACTTTCTACATCTAATCTGCGAGCAGAAAAAAAGGTCTATATCGGAGAGACTACTGGGTTAACCCTTGGTGACACTGTCAAAGTACTAGTAAATTCTTATAGGCCCTGCATGGTAGCCTGTACTGTAGGCTAATGTTTTGGGAAAAGACTGTATATACACTACTAGTGTACATTCAAAAATGCCTGAGAGAATTGTTTGAAAGTAATAAATCTAATTTACATGTCTCAGAAAAATGGGGAAAACTGGTAGAAACTCACCCCGTCTGTATTTTTCACAAAATAACTGCCACTTGAGCCTTGGCTAATCCTCTCTGGGAAAACCCCTGCATCGATTGTCTGTTCAGCTTGGCGAATTATACTGGTAAACTGAGGGTCGTCTGTGAAATGATTGAAGTACAAAGGCCCATGCTCTTCTTCTATCCTAGCCAACAACGGCGTGTTCTCTCTGTCGCTTCTTGTCGGGGAGCGAGGAGACGACAACCGAGTGGACTCGACGGCTGATGGTGCGAAAGTGACATCAGGCGGAGGCGCAATTTGGGCCTCTAAAACAGACCTCATCTGCGAGTCTCGACTCATTGATAACCGTCTTAGACTTCCTTTGAAGTAGCCTTCTGTCGCCACAAAATAGTCATCGACATCCAGCGTCTTTTTTCAAAAATGAAACGAATGATACTATCATGTAATTATTGACAATGATGACCAAGGAAAGTCAGGTGCACATTGACACGGAGTCAGTCTGTTTGTGCCCGGTTTTTTGTAGTTTCGAAAACTGTGAACGTTGCGATTTTCATATGATTAAGATAAAAAGTAAGAAAAAAATTGTAAGTTAAAAATATCTCGAAATCTAAATTTTTTTGTGATTTTTTCTATTTCTGGACAAATAATAATGCGCGAAACTAATAAAGCTAGCCTTAATTTTTCATAGCGAGACCAAAGCGTGCACAATGGCGGAGTCAGAGGAGCCGCAGCCGCATAACATGCAAAATGAGGATCAAGACATGCACAGTGACAATAGGATGGACGATATTAAGATCAACAGATACCCAACTAATCCAACAAGGGGGAGAGGTTTCTTTAGGGGACCAAGGTATGGCAAAAAGTCATTTTCCCCACACCTCAATGAAAAGGCATAAAAATTAAAATCCCAGGGGCCGGGATTTTAAATAAGCTGATTTAAATTGTTGTCTCATTTCATTTTCTGATTTTTGAATAAGAAAATTGCATTTGATTTCAAGGAAAACAAAAGTTATGAATTCTCTTTGAGAAATGCAATGTAATTAACTTCAAAAGAGCCATAATATTATGGTGCAGGCAGTATGAGGATTATTGATTTTGATTCATTGAAATGTCATGAAATAAAAGAAATTAATTTTCCTAAGATTTTTTTTTTCAAATGCAAGGAATACTGATTTTGATTGGTTGAAATGACATAAAAATATAAGAAATGAACTTTACTAGCATAAGAACTTTTTTCTAATGCAGGCCGCCACCATTTGGAAGAGGGCCTCCTCCACCACGTTTCCGAGGGCCCCCAGGTCCACACATGAGAGGGCCACCTCCCCCTCACATGAGAGGACCTCCACCCCCAGGTATGAGGCCCCCACCCAGGCCCCCCTTTGGAAGACCTCCATTTGACCATTATGGACCTCCACCAGGAATGGGACATCCTCCAGGGATGGGTCCACCTCCACCCCCAGGGATGCCACCACCACCGGGCATGCACCCACCCGGCATGGGACCACCGAGGATGCCACCACATGGCATGGTATGGTTTATATATATTCGCTGAGAAACTTAAAGGGATAATAACTCTTTTATGACATCTATATTTCACAATAAAAACATTGTGAACAACTCATAGAAATATAGTATATTCTGTTTTACCACAAAAATGGCAGTTATAGCTATTATTCCAATATCTGAGCTTGTCTTTAGACCACGTGACCTCCATTGATGCCTATACTCTGTTATAATCTCTTAAGAGATTATAAAAAAAAAAAAAACTTTTTAGAAAAAACCAGGGACTAACTTTGAATGTAAAAATGGATTCATTACCCATTGGTAAGTATGGGAAAATTGTTGTTTACTCCAGGAAAATTCATTTTTGGGCCAAAATGAAGAGTTATTATCCCTTTAAGCTAGGTTATATAATTATTGAATACAGGTAAAATTAAAAGCATTTAAATTGGTGCTGTTGTAGAATTATTTTGAAAATTGTGAAAAATAAGGGGAAAGTATGCAGGAATATCTTACACCAAAACACAATTGAATAAAAAAAAAGGGACTATGAAGACAAAATTACGCTCTTTTTTATCTTGTAGGGGCCTCCTCCCATGATGCCACCACCAGGCGTTCCACCTCCAAACTTCTCAGTGCCGCCACCAGGGTTTGGGTCTGGAGGGGACCAGAACAGTGGACAGGAGAACCAACAAAATGCTGATGGTTCACAAGAACTGTGGGTGGAAAATAAGACACCAGAAGGAAAGGTATGAAAAATATATGAGTCTTTGTGACTGACTTATGGAAAATGGGTTCAGTATCAAGTATGATTGAAAAAAATTCATTAGTTTATGTCAACAGATAAAAAATAGGTTGCTTAACCATGCTGTACTATTCTGTATATCATTTGGATAATATAGTTGATAGTTAAGTTTTTACATTTAATTATTTCATTTCAAGGTCTACTACTACAATGCCAGGACTAGGGAGTCTGCATGGACCAAGCCAGAGGGAGTGAAAATCATCACGCAGACAGAAGTGGAAAGTATGGCACAGCAAGCTCAGCAAGGCAGTACAGCACAGCCTGCTGCTACTGCAACACAGCAGTCAGGGGCTACCAGCACTGCAGCTGATACTACCATAGCACAAGGTGGGGGAACCATTGATATGGACACTATTAAAACTGATGTTCACAACTCAAAATTGGGATTTTTTTGAGAGAGAGCTTTTGGTCATTACCTGTGTGAAAAATTTTCAAACCCTCATCTGGACTTTATGAAAAACTAGTAAATCAATGGCTTAATCATTTCCCAATCTTAAATAAGCTAATAAATTAACAACTTAATCAATTCCCAATTTTAGTTCTAAGTACTGATATATTGATAACATGACACCCTATAGGTTAACTTCTTTTAGAGTGATTTGGTTCAGAGAAGCTCTGTTTTATTTTTCCAGCTCAGCCTGGTACCCCAGGTCATGTATCTGACCAGCAGCAAGTTCCACCCCACCAGGCCAGTGACCAGACCAATGCCCCACCTCATGGACATGGCTTTCCCCCTCCTGGGTTTCCACCTATGGGAGGACCAGGTGGGCCTGGCATGATGAGACCTGGGGGGCCACCTGGGATGCCACCTCCAGGTAAAATACTTTCCTTTACCTATACTACTATACTACTACTAATTTTCATTCAGTACTGTTTTTCACTGTAAGTAGATGTTTAGTTGTCTGTTAAGAGAGTACACTTGTTTATTGTTATGCTATTTTTCTCACTGAGGTAACAAGTCAGATGTGTTGGTATGAAAAAAAAAAACACTGAAAATAAGATGTAAGACACATACTTCTGGAGATATTTTAGAGGTTCTTAGTATGAAATTTCTGTGTCAGAATTTAATATAGTAAGGAATAAAAATTGAAAAGTACTGGTAAGTGTTCTTTTCCTCCTTCAAGGTATGTTTCCTCCTGGGTTTAACCCTGGAATGATGCCACCCCCAGGGTTTGGTCACCCCATGATGCAGCAGCCACCACCAGGGCAAGGACAGCCACAGGTAAATAAAATGCAGGTTTATCACATGTGTACAATACAGTTAATTTTCAACACTTTACATCTTCTGTATACTTGAGATTAGCTGCTTTGTCTGATTTTGTCTGGGCAAAAGTTACAAGAGTTTTTAAAGGATCATTCAGATAATGCAGCCCAAGCAGTTGTTGCATTATATATATATATTTCAACATACATTTGCTATTATTCCTGTTAGGCTCAGAAGCCACCAGAGGTTGCAGAATGGTCTGAACACAAAACAACTGATGGTCGGTCCTATTTTTACAACTCTCGCACATCTGAGTCTACTTGGGAAAAACCAAAGGCGTTGCAAGACTGGGAAGGTAAAGAATGATAAATGTTTGAGCTAATGTTGATGAGGAATGTTATTTGTTATGCCCTTGTAAATTTCTAAAATGTGAATTTACAAAATGTCATTGTGGAATTATAACTTTGTCTACTTTGAAATTTGTTTTCAAGATTTTATAAGGAAAAAAAAAAAAACTCTCATCAAATGCATTCTGAGACTGATTGTATTGCACTTGTTTCTTGTTTCAGAATCCCAAAATGCCGCTGCTCAAGCCGCCCCAGCAGCTGCTGCAGCAACCCCTGAGCAGACGACAGTCCAGACTAATGGTGGTCAGGAGATGGTGGCTATGAATGGAGGTCAGGAAGTTGAGACGGCCATGGAGGCTGAGGAGAGCCAAGAAGAGGAAAGATCAGAAGAGGTCTGAAAAGAATATCATTTATTTTTATTTTATTTTTGGGGGGAGGTTATATCATTGTAGTTATCATGTGATTATTGTAGCATGTTATTTAAATTTGAAGTTTTAATTGGCCCTGTTCTTCCTAGAAGGAGGAGGAAGAAGAGACTATGACAGAGGAACAGAAAGCTGCAGAGAAAGCCAAGCCCATTTCCAGCACCCCTGTCCCTGGAACACCTTGGTAAGATTGCGAAATATTCCCTTTTTAGTCTGCACTGTTAAATAATATATTTAACAGTGAAGAAACTCAGGATTGGCTAAAGATGGGGATTTGAATAATAGGTTTTTTAACTTGCACCTAATAGGTATAAATTTGGGAGTAAATGGATCTTCGCAATACTTCCACACAATACTCTCACATCATAATCAAACCAGTGACTTTCAGATTGAGGCTTTGATGCTTGACATTGCTTTTGATGTTCCAGGTGTGTTGTTTGGACTGGTGATGGTCGGGTGTTTTTCTACAACCCCAGTCAGAGACAGTCTGTTTGGGAGGTACCAGAGGACCTGCAGGGAAGACAAGACGTGGAAAAAATGATTCAAGGGCCCCCAGATGAGTCTGATGCTGGCAAAGGGGATGCATCATTAAGTAAGAGTATTTTTTCCATTTGTGAAACTTGTCGTATGTATTGTGATGAACTGAGTGAGTCACATTCAGTTAAACTGAGCACCAGTTTGTTGTATTCTTAATCTTTTGATGGGTATTTGTTTTAGGTGAAAAGATAAAATCTTTTAAACAAATTATGGAGAAATGGTATAGTTAATTGCTTTCTCTCACTCTGATAGATGAATGAGTTTGTTAATACTACCTTATGAACTGATAGGCTGATATTTAATCTGCTCTTTTCCATAGGCAAAAAGCAGAAGTCAGAATCAAATGAGGAAGAACCAAAATCAAAGAAGAAAAAGTAAGTAACTGAGTTCAATAACATATTTTTTTTAGCTTTTCAAGAATTCTGAAAGTGAAAAGGAAAGTTTAAAAAATTCAAATATAATTTTAAAAAAAGATTTAAAAGTGGAAATTTGCTCTCAGAGTCGAGAAGGAGGAGCCACAGGAGCAAGTGCCTGTGAAACAGGAGAAAGAACCAAAGAAGATAGATGCTGGAAAGGAGGCAGCCATTGAGGCCGAGGTGAAAGCTGCCAGGGAGAGAGCCATCATTCCACTGGAGATCAGGATGAAGCAATTTAGAGACATGCTGGCAGAAAAGGAGGTGAGCACTGATACCAGTTTTTTGTCTGATTGGTTTACACATTTTTCCAGAAGCCTACGTCATTAATGTGGTTATATTATCTAGGACATATGTCATTTCATTTCTTATTGAACCATTGGCCCTTTTCACAACAAATCATTATAGAGCCTTATAGATATCGTCTGTTTATATTGGGTGAAACAACAAGTGAAATTCAGAATTAATACTGTGCTTGTTTCCAGGTTTCTGCATTTTCCACATGGGAAAAGGAGCTTCACAAGATAGTGTTTGACCCTCGCTACTTGTTGTTAACATCCAAGGAGAGGAAACAGGTGTTCGACCAGTATGTGAAGGAGCGTGCAGAAGAGGAGCGACGCGAGAAGAGGAACAAGCTGAAGGAGAAAAAGGAACTTTTCAGGCAACTACTAGAGGAAGCTAAACTGCATGGAAAGTAAGTTTAAAAAAAGAAAATGTCAATGGTTTTCTTAATTTCATTTTTGTCTTGACAATATTCAGGTAAATGGGACCAGTTTACAGTTAGATTGGATTTATTTGGGAATCCAAGTGATATTAACTTATCTGTTTGTCCTTTTGCTTCTATTTCAGATCTTCCTTCAGTGACTTTGCTTCAAAGTATGGGAAAGATGAGAGATTCAAAGGAATAGAGAAGATGAGGGAGAGAGAGGCACTATTCAGTGATTATGTGGCTGATCAAAGAAAGAGGGAGAAAGAAGAAAAATCATACCAAAAGGAAAAGGTAGGGACAGGTGACAGGTCAACTTTTTTTGTGAGAAATGGTTAAATTATTTTATATTTTACCTACTAGAAACTTGTAAGGTAATGTTTACAGTTGAAATGTATGAATTATAACTTGAAAAGTAATGTCGACAGTTGAAATGTATGAATTACACGTTTATTAGATGACCATTAAGCGTATTTGCTGTAACGGACAACTCAGTTTTGGATCATTATAAATTTAATAAGATCTGTATGAATAGTGTAATACTTTGAAGTAAAACATTTGTATGTTTTGAATTAAATGAATCACTTTTGCACATTAAAATATTGTAACTAATGAATAGAATTTGTTTCAGACTGTCGGAGTAGATTCACATATTCTTGAAATATTTGCAAAAATCATATTAACAAAAATGAATTCCAAAACATTTTCAAATTGTATTCTTTTTTTAATTTGGAATTTTTAATTATCGATGAATATAACACTATGCTCATATTCAGGAATATGTAGGCCTACATAAAAATTTGTTGCTTTGATTTAATACTTGCTATGTAGATATAAATCTGACTTAATATATATTTGTCTTTTTAAAGTTTATTGTTGACATCTGTTGTTTCAGCATTTGAATACTTTTCAGAGTGTAATTGCAATACATGTATAAAATTTAGTAAAGAGATTTATCATTTTACATTTTTTTCATTTGTATTATTTTTATACAACAGCACAGTTAAAAGTAAATTCCAAGATTTTAGATAAAGTAAATTCTGTTTTAAGTAAAAGGGTACATAATTTTACAGTAATTTCATTTTCTTAATAATACAGTTATTAGCATAATTTTTTGCCTAAATTCCTTCATCAGCATTCATTCTTAGCTAATGCCAGCCTATTCCTATACCTTTTCAAACCGAAGAGCACCATACAGTTGTTAGGCGAAGGCAGTTGAAATCAGCCATCATTTTGTGAAGGCGTGCATTGCAAATAACACAGCAAGCCACTTTGAAAGCTCAGATGCAATAATTGCCGATAAAGGTTGATACATACCGGTATTTTGTGTTATCTAAGTAGTATATTTTTCCTGAATTGTTTTGATAAAATGGTCATGACATAATGCACACTAGTGTATTTGTAAGGTTGAGTAGTATTTTGATATCATTAAATGGGAAATTTGATACTTTTGATACGTGCACAGTGTGGGTGCTTTTTTTGAAATTTTCTTTGTTATTCAACTTCATTTCATCTTAAGCGTCTAAAGTTTAATGCAATTTGGTTTGTTTTCTGAAGAAAAAAATGGGTGTTGATGAATTAAAAGAGTTCAAAGTCTTGAAGTGGAACTCGCCACTTGTAAGATTTGGAACAAAGCAAACATTTTGATCAATTCGCAACAGCTATAGATGAGACGAAGTTATGGTAATTTATGTGTATTTGTATTCCTGGATGATTAAAAAGAAGTTTTTATGCAATTAGAATTGTAGAGATATTCTGATAAAATGACTGGTTGTATCATGTTCCACTAGAGATGTTGCAGATGGCTGCTGCAAGTTTCAAATATGTCTACTTTAAGGGGGATGGGGGGGGCTACCTTTGAATTTTTGCCTTGAAATGGAAAACGAAGTTTTAAAAAGAAATGTGATTTTCTATTAGATGTTAAAAAGCTGGGGTTTGTAGTGAGGGCATCTAGCCCCATGATTTCATATTGTGAATTTCCAAAAATGTTTTAGGTTTGCCGTTTTATACATTACTATCTGTTAGCTTGCAGGTAGTCATCTGGAACCTAGGTGAACTGCCAATGGGTTCATAAAAATATAATGGCTACATAAAGATTGTTTAATCTAAAATATATAAATACTTTTATAATATTTTTCTTAGCAATACTTTATTTTACATCTTAACAAGAAGAATTAAAGTAAGCGTTAGCAGTTTAGATTGTAATACTCACCATATAAGTTAAAACATGATTATAATAGTTAAACACTTTGTTGTAGTGAGGTAAAAAAAAATGGACATAAAATGTAACTTTTATACAGCAATCTATTATAAATCTTACGCCACCATTTTTTCATTTCTCTTCTTCATATCACAAGTGCTTTACCTTGTGACTCTTGTTATGCAGGGACCATTGTTATAAATGGGCAGCTTATAAGAAGCTCTTCCTTTTCAGATCTCTGGCTGTTGTTCTGGCAAATGTTCTATTTATGATTGGTTTCAAAATGATTGTCTCTGTGTGATCCTAAAAATGGTAATATTTGGCCACATCTCTGCAGTGTTGGCTGAAAGTCGAGAAGTCTGCAGGAAAATGCAGATGACACTTTGGTCAGATTACAGATCTGATTAATAAAAGCACGTTAATCAGATTTGTTTGCGCTGCGGAGGAGAACACAGTTTTCTTGTGTCAAAATTTCTTGAACAATTCCAACCCCTTCCTACCTCTTTTTCAACACAGGGACAGTACTTAACTAATTATAATCCATTTCAGGTTTAGCAGATAGGGTGATTTTATATCCTTTCTAACACAATTTCCCCATTTTTCAGCTCAAGGCTGACTATATCCAGCTCCTGAAAGAAACCACGGAAATTGACTCTCGCTCACGTTGGAGTGAGACCAAGAAGAAAATTGAGTCAGATCCTCGTTATAAAGCAATAGACAGCAGTTCTCGTAGAGAAGATTGGTTCAGGGACTATGTCAAAACCCTGGAAGAGGTGAGTATTTTAGGTACTCCAAGTGAACTTTTGAATCATGATGTCTTGTTTTATTTTGTGGAGTTAAAAAAGCACAGCCCTGTTTTTGTAATGGATAATCTTGGCACAACCTTAAACAAATGTGACCACGTCTTCTTGCAGGAATCTGATGAGGAAGAAAGGGAAAAAAGGGAAAAGCAGGAAAGAGTTGAAGCCAGCATTAGAAAACGTGAGGAAGAAGTTCAGAAAACCCTATCCTCGTCCCTGCGAGAACGCGACAAGGAAAGAGAGCAACATAAAAGGGATGAATCAGTGCAGAGTTTCAAAGCTTTGCTGTCGGACTTGGTAAGACAAAGTTTGTAATTTATGTTGTTATTTGGTCACAAAATGGATCAAGTTATCACAACTTAAGAAGTTTAGATATTGCCATATTTATGAGAGAAAACTGATATTGTACGTTATTTGAGGGTGAAGTTTGATTTTGAATGATTACTACAAAAGGTACTTTGAGTCATCCTACTATTTGTGAATGCCATATTTTATGATTTCTCTCTTTTTCTGTTTTTACATAGGTTCGCAACTCGGACGTGTCTTGGAGAGATGCCAGGAAGACACTGAGGAAAGATCATAGATGGGAGGATTGTGAATCCATTGAACGTGATGAAAAAGAGAAGATATTTGAACAACACATTGAAGCTTTGAATAAGAAGAATAAGGAGATGTTTCATAAGCTGTTGGATGAAACCACTGAGGTATAAAGATGGAATTATTGAATGTAAAAATGAATTTCATATATTATTATCTTGTAATGACAGATCACAGTTCATACTTGTAGTTAGTTATATTGTTTTAACATGGGAAATGTGTTACACATTTTTATACAGTTGATGATGATTTTTATTCCTATTTCTTCAAGGTCAACTTATCGTCCACCTGGAAGGAAGTGAAGAAATTGATCAAGGAGGATCCCAGATATACAAAGTTTTCTTCCAGTGATAGGGTAGGTACAGACAAGTTTTCTCTTTAACTCTTGTTCTCAAAGTAGAGCCTAAAGATTAAAAATTTTTCATTATGTCCCATCAAAAAGTTTTCTATAAAGCACTGTCATGATGTTTTTGCACATTTTATATTTTAGAAGCGGGAAAGGGAATTTTGTGAATTTATCCACGAGAAGTATGTCCAGGCAAAGACTGATTTTAGAGAGCTGCTGAAAGAGTGCAAGATTATTACACACAAGTGAGTTTTAAAAAATGTGATGGATGTTTGTGTAAATAGAAAAAGATACATGAATGAAAAAGAAATAAATACTTTGGTAATTGTGATGGATTATGGTGTTGTAAATAAATTGACAATTGTAAGTTGAAAAGAAAAATTGTATTTTTACTCTTTTCAGTTGCTCCTGCTGAGGCACTGTGTAGATGATGTAATATCATAATTTGTATATATTCTAGGTCCAAGAAATTAATTGAAGAAGGTGATGGCCATCTTAAAGATGTTGCAGCTGTCCTAGAGGTAGGCAGAACATGTTCAACTCTGTAGCCCTTATGCTTTTGTGCCAACTTTTATGGTGACATTTCATAGTTCATGGTGAAAATCGCAGGTCTAGTCTTTGACATGGTAGAAATGTCCTAAAAATCTCAGGAAGACTTGATTTTGATGCAATCTTCGACTTATTTATATCAAAAATGGTGTCCAAGTTATCTGGTTACTAATTTCAGATTTTTGTAGAAAATCACCAATCTGCTTTCGCATAATCCCAGGCACCATGTTTATGTGAGATAAATCTGTGTAACATGTTCCTCTTCCCTCGAATGTTTCAGAATGACAAGCGTTACCTGGTCCTGGACTGTGATCCAGATGAGAGGAAGAAAATGATAGTGGCTTACATTGAGGACTTGGAACGCAAAGGCCCGCCACCCCCACCCACAGCCAGTGAGCCCTCTAGAAGGAAATAGGTTCAGAGGTTCCACCTCGGGCATTGCGTTGACGTTTGCCACAACTGATTCTGTCTGTTGGGACACTTTTTTTTAATCATTTGGAAAAAAAGGAAACATTTGATGTCCGTCTTGGAAAACTCTAAGCCCATTTGTCAGTACTTGTAGTGATATTTAGAAAGAGCGAATCATGGTTAAAGTTTAATCAGATGAACAGCAAAATGAAGTTTCCAAAGGATGTAACCTCGAAAGACTAATTGTAATGTTTATTTTAAACATCTGTAATCGTTTTACTGCTAGTTTTTAGTAAGAATTTATAACTGTAGAGAAAGTGTATGAACAATAAAATTCTTATTTCACATGCTAATGGATATTAGTCTTTGAGGAATTTCAGGATGTGACACAGGTATTGCTGCAAGTTTTATGAAATGCCATTAAGAACCCTATTCTAAGCAGTAAAACCCACCTGTCACAATTTTGCAAAGCTTTTAGTACAACTACAAAAAGAAAAAACTGAAGGTTTGCAAATTTTGCTTCACTATTTCATTTATTGTAACTGTACATAAAATTATTCAACATTCCTAGTTTCTGTGCATGCAATTCATCCAACAATAACCTTTCAAAATTGCAGTACCAGATCCAGTTTCATCACACTAGTTACTAGTACATTCTACGACTGGGCAGTCAACACATCACAATCACTTATACTCGACCTGATATCACACCACTTAATGAAATGGTCAAATATTTAATCAATATGTATATATGTATATTTGCAAAATGAGGCTTATGACTAAAATCTACGAAAATGTGTTCAATGGTGCCAATAACTTGCCGTCCTGGATTTTCTAAAATGTCTTCGATAGTAAACCACTTCTAAATCCCAATACACAAGATATGAGAGAATGCATTTATCCCATTCTGCAGTTAAATTTAATTGATAAATTCCCCACATATGGAAAACGTTCACAAAACAGGAATTGTATAATTGTTCTTCAAACCCTCAATAATATTCTACCATAGGTGCCACAAAGCTTAACCAGTACTTCAATGATAATTTTGAAGTGTAGTACATATTCAGTTTACAGAGATAAACCAAGTGAAGTGTTCAGTATTTCTCCTTCACACAGTAACATTTCTCAAACCAAGTTTGTACACATGCTATACAATTTTTGTAGTAACATTTGTGACATAAACTATCAATTTAAATTATACAGCTTTCTTTGTACAGAAAGGTTAAAGTTGTATTAAATCATCAAGAAAACGAAAAAAATATATATTTCCACATCTTTGTCTAGACAACTAATTACATCTGTTGTCAGTTTTCTTTTCTTTTTTTTTTTACTCAGATAAATTCCTTCATATCCTGCCATTGAATATTGGAAATCCTATCTGGTGAAGACATTCACCAATTTCTTTCGCCTCACAGAAAATATCCCTGGCTGGTTTAATTCAATTTTTCCCAATTGGTCAAATTTATTCCAGTTTTATCAATCTGCAATGCAGTCCTTTCCATCCCTCTCTCTTTTTTTTCTGAGCTTTCTGCCAGTTTTTTTACCAGCTTATCTATCACCTGGTCACATTGGCAAGACTTCAGTTTTAGTTTGAGCCGCCTACTTTCGCTATAAGTTCATCACAGATGGCTGCTAGCTCTTTATTTTCTCTCACCTGTAAAATTTTAAAGATACATATTTTACTTCCAATCACAGTTTTGTAATACTTAAGGCATGAAGATGCAGACTCATTATCAACAGCAAATGACACACATTAAAATGCATGAAACTATCTTCATTAATGAGTGGCATTATAGGGACAAAAATACATCATAATCAGATCACACATAATGCAAAGTAAATAGAACATCCACATAATGAGAAATTATTCATGTACCAAAATACAACATGTATAAATAAGTGTATGTAATTGAATCATTTTGACATACAATACAGTTTAAGCCTACCTTCTGCTCATAACTCTCTTCTATGCTCTGTGCCCTTAGTTCTGCTTTCTTCAGAGCTAACTGCAGAGTGGCAATCTCTGCCGAGGTGGTCTTACGAATGTCTTCCACCATGTTATTGGCTCTAAATTAAAACAATATATATATATATATATATTTATATAGGTCATAAAATAGAGGAAATAATAGGTTTTAGTTGTCCGTTGTGTAATATTGAAATGTTGAAATGTTAAATGGTTTTGTTATTTTTTCTACCAACGAGGCATTACTTTAAGGGATCACACTGAGGACTCATGTGAACATGGCTGTATGAAGGGTCAAATGCCTTTTCGATAGAAAAAAGTTTTCATCTCTTTAGAAAATATTTGCCGCTTTATCATCATACCACATACAATTTCAAACAGCCTGCTTGCATTCCAAATAGGTATGTTGATGAGTTTTACAGATGGAGCCCAAATCATCACAGCTGAAAAGAGGGTTTATGCTTACGTTTCCAATTTTTCCTCTGCCTGTGCCTTGACTGTCTGATATTTCTGTTCTTCTGCTTTCAAGCGTTCTTGGTAGTCTGTGACACACTTCTTCAAAACTTGTTCATTCTACAGTGGAGAGATATTAAAACTCATTGATAAATCTATCATTACATTTTATCTAAATGGAAAAACATTTAATTACAACTGGGTAAAAAATTCGCTACAAAACTTTTCCACACCTCAAATTGAACCATCATATGCATTCCACATTTTCAAGAACAAATTAAAATAGCCACAGTAAAAGGACATGCTTAATTCCTTTTTCCTATTACACATGAAATACATGTTTACATGAAAGGAGTTTTTACATCAATTAATATTTAAGGTAAAAATGAGCCACTGAAAATTGTACCTTTTTAAATGCTGTGACTGCTTCTTTTGTCTTCTCATATCTCCTGTGCAGGTCAGAGAAGGCGGCCTCCACTGACTGCAGGTCTTCTACTGCCTGGTCTCTCTCTTTTAACACATCATCAACAGACTCTTTGGACACATTCTTCTCAGCTGGAAGACAGGATTCAATTCACAAGTTAACAACATTTGAAGAATCTCAGAGTCTATTACCACAAAAGACTTCTTATTTATCTTTATCAAAATTGCTATTATGTTTTCTTTTTCTTTTTTTTCCATTGGCTAACAAGAGAAAATCAAAACTAGAGTTGCATGGGGGCTTGGCTATTTACCAGTAGGGTCTTTACTGAGGTCATTAAAATTGCTTTTTGAGGTTATCCAGATGACCATTTATCCACAATACAGATCAATAGCTCAATCTAGTGCATAATACTATGAAAGCTCAGGAATACTTACAGATCATTTGAGATATTGTCTTCTCAAATTCTGCAACAATAGATCTGAAAAATAAATAAATAAATAAATACATACATACATCCTGGTTTACTAAAACCTATCCATGTAAGAGAACTGTTATGAGTCAAAGGTCTCTGAATGGACTATACCACATAAGGGTTCTTTTTACTATCAAAATCAATAAAGAAACACCTTCCAAACTCTCCAGAGATTCAAAATTCAGATATATCCTTACCCCATTTCTTTGTTGCTGGCTTGCAGCTGTTCTATCTGTTCCTGCAGTTTTTGATTTTCTTTCTGTTTCTTTTCTGTCTCTTTTTTCTGTTCCTGCAGCTTTTTGTCCCAGGTTCTCTCCTTGGCCAGCAGGCGTGCCTGGAAGTCCAACTCCATCTCTTGTTTCTTTGTGTTCCACTCGGCCTGGGAATACTTGAGCACCTAGACATTTGAGAGAAGAAGAGCATTTCAAAACCATTCACTATGGGCAAATTTGATGCCATTTGGCCTCTAATAACATACACTACAACAAATCAATTCTTACAAATACCAAGTTATTTGTATATTAGTATCAAATTCTGAAGTGAACTAAAATAGGCCCAAAACAATAACTACCTGTACTATGGCATCGGTGCCCATTCCCTCTGACGAGCCCATGGTGTCGGCTGTCTCTGAATGTGAGCTGTCTTGCAAACCACTGTCACTCAGCTGCTGAAATCATGACAAAGAGTGTTTAATCTACCAGAAGAATGTGGTTGTCAGAGTGTGGTCTGCATGCAACACCATGCTAAGCACAAGGGTCATCAAAGCACAGCGATCAACAAATGATTTTTAAATGGTATAAAATGCAAAGACATGGCAAACAATTCGTAAGAAACAAACAAACATCTATATCTGTCTAAAAGAATGCAAATCAAAATGAAACTGAAATGACAACTCCATCCATTTCTAATAGCAGAGGACCTGAAACCAAACTGTTAAAATCATAGGGAACAAATGCATCTGGGGTAGGTTTGCACATCACTCTAGAAGCAATCAACACAGCCACAGCTTCATTTCTATGAAAACAGAATGTCCCCAGTAAACATTTTATATTGTTGTCAATTAAAATAAACCAGACACTACTAAATCCTTTGCTAACCTTCTGACCAACATCTACAACTTCAGGATCCATGTTCTAGGACTAAATTTATTTAGCAAAAAAGCTGGAAGGAAAGCAAACACAACAGGTTAAAGAAGAGTCTACAATAGGTTACACAGGGCATAGCCTTTTTTTTAAATTGAAAAACGCAAAAATTAAAACTGAAATACAATGGTGTTTCAGCCATATGCACTGCCTGAAAATTAAACTCAAAGCAATGACATGCCAACGAAACAAAGGAGGGGTGGCAGCCATTGCATTCCCATCATGCACCCGAGCATTCTTGACAGCCTTGAAAAGGGCACCTACATCAGGGTCACAGCTGATGCGCACCACCTCCTCATGGTCAAACTGTAAAGGGCTATCGGGTCGGCCATTTTCCTGCGACCAACTCATACTCATACAATCCAAGGAATCTTGGGAAAGCACAGCTGAGTCGTCCATCTCTGAGGTCAGGCGAGGCATGTGATTGACCCATGTCTGCGTCAGCTCATGGCTACTCAGTGTGCTTTGGGGTTCTGACACAGTAGGCTGCGATGAAAATGAAATCGGTACGTTATCATTGGTACTTCATATATATTTATACATATGGTTTGTGACCCAATTATCATTATAAACATAAATCCTGTGGACCAAAATAAAAAGGCCGTTTTAAGATACAGCTTTATACTCATGAACAACACAGAGCCCGCTGCAGCAATAGTGAACTTACAACCAAACTGTACAACAACAAAACTAGGGAGTTGACATTGTTTTCAGGTACACAGAAGATTGAATGACAGCCAAAATTGCCACATCTCAGGAAAGCAAGACCAGAAAGCTTCATAAAATGCTGTAATGTTGAGCAACATAGGCAAAAATATCATAACAATCCATGACAACAGAATTACAGAGACAGCAATACGGTTGAAATGACAAAGAAGAAAAATTGTGTTGTTTGATTGAATCACAGTAGTGAACATTTTAATTATCAATCCAGATTCACAAAAGCTAAAACGATCATAATCTTCAACAACCAGTCTGCAAACTGACACCCGTGACCAATAAAATTTTTTTGGGGACGAGTAGATTTGTCAGAATGTGTGGATTTAGTGGTCCAACATGCCCAATACATTTTAATGTTAAAAAAAACTAACATTTTTCCACAATTTTACATAAATGTTTTAAGAGTGTGTCTCCATGGGTGAAAGTGGTCCAGAAACATTTGACAAAATCAAGGTCTTGTCATTACTAGTAATAATTTGATATAGGAGTAAATGTCCAATATGATTGAAATTTTTATTTGGACCAATGATTCTTAACAGAACCAGTAGATTTCAGGAAACTGGCAACTGAACCAGTAGATTTTAGGAAGCTGGAAGTTGAAATAGATAGTAAGCTGAAAAGTTTATGGCACACACTGAACAACTGAAGATAACATCCTTATCAACTTCACCAGCAAGGAAGCTTCATTACTCTGGGGGTCAACCAAAGCATGCTTTCAGTATCAAGATAAAGCTGTAGTACCTTCTCTGGAGCTGGAGGGCTGAATGCCAGCAGTTTATCCACAGCCTGGTGGTGCTCCCTGTCCTCCTCCTCTTCCAAGCTGTGTTCCAAAACTCGAGCAGCGGGGTGTTTGTTTCCAAGTCTTTGCTGAACTTTAGCAAGGGGAGGAGTGTTCATACACAGCAGGTCATCATTGCTACAGGGAGATGTAAACAGAAAGATATTAAATAATGAAATGCAGACAAGGATCGAGTGAAAATAGAGAGAGCACCACTAATCTATTTTCTACTTCTTTGCCAATTATATTTCCTTGGCTCATTTTATTCAGAACCAGATGCATTTGGGCTGGGACTGAACGAACCTCTGGAGTCTGATGTAACCCTTATTTTCAGTCAAAGCCTACATGCCTTCCTTACTAATGGGAGAAAACTAAATCAATGAAATGAACACTCACCCAGACTCTGCTACAGACTGCAGCTGCTTGTTCTTCAAGATAGCTGAAAAAAATACACTTCAATATAATGTGCTATCAAAATTTCATGGAACTGTTAGAGTACCTGATAATTATATACTATATCCATCAGAACCAAATTAGTTTCAAATCATCACATCACTTGAAGAAAATCAGTAACAATTAATTAGAGGAAAAAATGACGAACTGCCGTCTTCAAAAATCTTTGACAATACAGCAATATGCTAGATTTTCATTTGATAAAATTTTCTTTCATTAGAAGCTATGTCAAACGAAATTTTTAGATAAGACTGTTGTCATAGTAATGTATGTTTCTAGGCATCTTACTGATGAGCCCAGCTTCTTAATCAATTTTTAAATCTAGCATCCTCAAACCTTACTCACATCCGAGCATAAAATGCTCAAAGGCATATCGACTGATATTCAACTAACATCTTAGTCATAAAAGCAGGACTGATAATTTCCTGAACGTCATAATTTTCATCTCAAATGGATGAGCATATCTGCTACACATAAAAAATAAGTTAATGGTGGGCGCATCTTGAAATTGTGCAATTAACAAAAGGCAATTTTTTTTGCAACGTTCCATACAGGAATAGTGTAGTGTATATGGACATAAACCCACAAGCTGACAATGACAAAAATCACATCTAATCTGCTGACAAATATAATTCTGATGAGACATTCTGTAGTCTAAAGGATACTGCACACCTCTGTGCAGTTTTTCTTACCTGGACTCTCTGCTCCCTTCACTAATGGATCGAACTTCACATACAGCGACTGCCTGCCCAATGCACTTTCTTTCAACTGCAAATTGAAAGTTCCAAGAAACCATGAATGTCAATAACCAAATAACAGAAACTGTATCAATTGGAAATGAACTAGCAAGAGAGGGATTCATTTCACTTTCCAAATCAAAAAGGATGCCACAAAAATATTAAATTACATGCCACTGGTAGGAAAGCAATCAACGAGAAATCAAATTCTTATATCCATATTCACCGACAATGTTTAACTAGCAGTGATGATCAACACAGCTGACAAACTGTTCCCCAATGAGACGGAGAGGTAATGCAGTTTCCTTCCATTAGATGTTTGCCAATTTCTACCCAATGAACAAACGTAAACATTTAAATGGTGGCATCCATCATAGAATTTCAAGTGGTATATTATCACATGTAAATCTCTTCTTAGTACCCGATGTGCACTATTGCATGAACATTTAACTTTAGATAGTACTGCTTTTTTTATTCAAAGAATATCCTCACATCCCTCTTAAGGTTTGATCTAGATTTAATTCATGTAACAAAACTTTCATTTCTAATTTTGGCTCTGAAAACCCTACAAACAATCCCTACTGCCAACAAGTTTCAATGACAAGGGAGGACTAAAATTCTAAATTCATTAAATGCGTGGCTGTGCTGTCATATCTACGTAGGTCTGTAATACAAGTGTCAGCTATATAAATAACATCTCCATCACTAGCTGACACCGACACCCACTTGGTACATTTTAGCAAGCTCCGACCTCAAACAACTGCATACTGTTTAACTTCCTTGAGCACACAAATATCATTATGACGCTGCTCCAGACAGTTGTAATACATGACTTATGATCAATAAAAATCGAGCCAAGAGCTGTATTGTATTCCGCAAGTAATCAAATTCTGAAGTATTCTTTTTTGTAGATTTTCATCATCCTGGTTTTCTGAATTAGATTTCTTCGGTTGCAAATTGATGCATGTTATCACACTATCATTTCATGGCTCAGGAGAAAAAAAATCCTGGGATATAAACACAATGCTACTTATATTAGTGAAATTTTCTTTGAAGACATTTTTGAGATTAATTGAGATTCATGTTAAAATTTGTAATTTCTCTCTTTGTATGCTAACAGACATCAATTAACACGTCTTCATACCTATGTAACTTCTTTACAACTGGTACATGTCATGACGCTTATCTCAAAACTTTCAATACCCATCTCTAAAAACTAATATGCCATTTTTATGAGTGATGGTAAGATAACATGACAACCTACACTCTATTGCATCCTCTCAACTAATACCATTTACAAGAATGATTAATGAAAACTGCTACTTACATCGCCTCTCCCACCAAACTTTTCTAGCATGTCCAATGCCAGCGGGTCATTGAACACTGAAAAATAAAGCAAAATTCATGGTGAGCAAAAAAATCAAAAGTTATAAATTCCATTTATCAAACAGGAGCTCAAACAGGTGATCAAATCTCAAGGTACCTTGAAAATGAAAACGCTCCAGCAAGCTACAGATCTCGACTTCTAAACAACTCGCCATGGTGAAGCAATGGACTGAGGGAGAGAAAAAGAGGCACCTTAGCTCTCACTTCAAATGCCAGCTCCAGACAGAACATCTCTTCCCAAAACCAGCCCACGCAGCAGGGACTAGGGAATAGTCAATACACAGATGCCTATAGACAACAGGACAAAGATTGGAGAGCACAGGCTGGATGGATCAATACGTGTTACATGTACAGTGTTGAATGCTACAGGTCCCAGAGAAGGTTACTGCTAGTTCATAAGAGCATCCATTAAATGCAAGGTTATGGGCAATGAACACAACAGAATGACTGTCTTTTGTTTTTATGATGAAAACTGTCATATTTTTATAATGATATCTTCTGACTGAAGCCAAAATAAATATTCATTTTATGTTTTATATTTTTGGGGTTTATTAATGAAACAAAATGAAAAGAAAATCCCAATTTTTTTAACCCGGACACTTTCTACACAAGATACACAAACAAAGGTGTGTCAGATTAAATCACCAAATCAGTTTCAAATCTGGTTAATGAGCAATATCCGTCACTACGAAAACAAGTTTAAACTTAACCAATGTCTAATGCACATTAATTTAATGCTTAACAGGCAATAAGGATTGGGGCAGATAAACAATGCTGCCACTATTCAAAACAATCATTTCAGTGCATTCAAGACTGCATATATACTATTCTTAGGAACCTTTGCTACAAGCACCCCAAGGCTCAAAAAACTGCATTCCAGTGCTCTGGCTCATTATCATATAGTACTTATTTGGTAACATCTCCAAATAACCTATTATATCTATACCCATTTCCAATACACATACCAGCCTTGAACAGTAGAAACCCTCTGACCAGGTACTGCAGAAAGTCGAGGCACGCCCTGAAAGCCCAAGTTTTCCAGTCAATGGCAGACAGTGTCACCATATTACACCCCTGAGCCTATGCTCTGCTGTCACACACACAGCACCCTTGCCAGCAACCTCCACTAAAGATGGATTGCTTTCTGGGTTTTAAAGATCTGTTCCAGCATTTTCACACCATTTCACTGGGTTATATATAGAACTCAGATTGTGTGTGGAAAATCCAGGCAGATTAAGCTATGACATTTCAAACTGTCTGATGGAACATGCAGTAATTCCTATACACCAGCTTTAACTGCGTTTGTGCCTCCTAAATCGTGACAAGCTGCCAAATCAATACCGATGTAATGTTCAATGCAACAGAGGTGTTTTGGTAAGAGGTACATGTAAATTTAGAGCTATTGTGACCTCGTCCTTTTTTGTTTGTTCAAGAAGCTGTATTTTGATATGCTATTTACAAGTTTAAAATACACTTGTACCAGTTTATCTGCACCTGCATAGTATTTGTGACCTTACTATGCTCCCAAGCTATACAGAAATGAAGTATGCGCTTGACCACTGTCTCAAAATATTGGGATAAAATGACATATTTAGGACAGCACCATCCACACACCAAATGGCTTGACATTTAATTTGGAGACAGGCAGGAGCTGCTAAAAATGATCATTTACACAGGTATACACTCACATTCATACCCTAACCTAATAACTGATCCTACCTTCATCTGCAGGCTTGAACGTCTCCTCTTCCGTCAGCTCCGTTTCCTGGCCGGCTTGCTGAGCCTCAAATATATTATCTCCTTTCTGATCGACTATCTGCTCCAATTCCCTAGAAACACTGTCCGTTAAATCCTTTTGTGCAACAGAGTCACTGGCTGAAGTTGTGTCGCCAGAGTCACAATGAGATTCAGGTTTGGTCACATTGTTATTATTGGACTCCTCCTGTGGTGCTGCTGACGGTGCCTTAGGTGCAAATATCTCAATATCACTATCAAAGGGATCCTGGAAGTAAAATAGAATTGGGTCATGTCTAGGAAAATAATATTCTTTCTTCTTTTCCTCCAAACTCCAAACATTAATCAATATTTGTTATTTCTTCAAATCTAATCCTCAATACTCAATTTGTCTGTTGTTTTTCTTTGCAGTCTAATTTAGTGTACATTTAGTGTACAGTGTACACCATGTCAAAATTAAATACAGACTTATCAATATACATATAAAGGCCAAGTCCTGAATGGTCTCTGAAACTTAATACATTTTAAATAATGACTTGTGATCAAATACTCTTCAATGCATATTATATATCCATATCTTTATTTGCTCTGAAAATGAAATACCACTTTGCCACTCTAATGCCCATAGAAGATACTTATTGAGAATATCATAAATTCATAAGACAATCAACATATATTTCTATTAAATCAATAATCTTTTGTACCCAGAAAGAGGATACTGTGTGCCGCTAACTAAAGAGAATACTAATTGGAAGTGGTCCTCATATTAAAATGTGTCAAAGACAATACTGGCTCATGGTTCACTGAATGTTTATGGTAATATGGGTTGATTTCCCAGTACAAGTGCATTTTAATCAGATATATCACAGAAGCAGGTCTTCAAAAATGCAAACACATCTAATTGCACTGCACTGCATGTTCACTATGGGGTGTAAGTGAGAACTTTCAAACCACAAATGCACACAGTCACAGACAATCACACCTTGATGAGCCAAATTTCTCATCATTCCTGAAGTATATGCTGATGTAAATATTGAAATGAATACACTGCAACAATATTTTTCTTTTACCCACCTTTTTAATCTGCCCAACTGGTCGCTTGAATTTCTTTGGCGCTTGTTTTGTAGGACTGCTTTTCTTTCTGTAAAACAAAAATGGTGACACAGTTACGGCAAGCAGGCGTGACAGGGGTCATAAGTAGCAGAGTAATAACATGAAAAGGCCAATGCTCTATCTGGCGTCCCATCAGGTATACCAGCCTTGCTTTTAGCCTCAAATCAATGGCCACTGGCCAAGTCAACCAATTGTAACCAAGCACTGCCCTTATGAATAATATACTGATGGATTCCATATCAAGGTCATAATCAATACTGTATACCTGTTGTTTAATAACAGTCAGCTCAGAGCTACCTCAAAGCCACCAGGTATATGCTGGAGATTTTCAAAGAGAACATCCTCTTAAAGATCAGATACACATGCCTTAAAACCATCCAAGTAAAGACTGTAACATAACCGCCCCCTGTCAAGACTAAATGGTGTCAGAAGAGGGCACAGCTTGGGTGGGAACACTACCTTGGTTACAAGAAAAACTCTTCACAATAAGCTGTCACTTCTGATTTATCTGCAGAGCAATGTCAATGTCATAGCAATAATACAATACATAACATAATCATGTAGGAAAAATCCATCCAGATTTTCTTTCAAAAATCAAATCTGGCTTTTTATTATTTAAGAGGAGGGAGAGAGTTTTCACAGTATCAGCCAGGCTAATATTTTAATGCCTTTAGGAGCCTACTAGTACTAAACCCTCCAGCTTGTTAAACAATGATATCTATTAGCATAGGACCGACATCACATTTTTCATCACACTCTATACATCATTAATGACATTCAGCCAACTGTTTCAGTCTTAACATCAATTAAATCCATCTTCTATAACTAGGAAATACAACCTTTACCCTATTTATAACTGACAACAAGCTGAACAGTACATAATATATTTCTATGGCAGTTATTCCTGTGTGAAAACATCCCAGAAGAGGTGGCCCCTTAATTTACATTAGCCCACCTTTCCCTAGAGATAGGAATGCCAATAACTCCTCATTAAACCTGCATACCTGGAGAAACCAGCCATCCTGTGCTAACTCACCTGTTTAGGGCTCCCCACCTGTCATCCACCACTAACAGAAACTGAGACGACTCCACAGAGGAAACCTAATGCTTGGCCCCAAACAACAAGTCCTTATGAAAACCTAATTCCAGCTTAAATGAATTCCATACTGCCCTTGGATTAAAAAGAAATATTGTGTCCCCTTAAGCACTAAAAATGACAAATTTCTGACATTCCTTATTGATCCCTTTGGCCTGCTTAAAGTGGTTACCCAAGGACACAATTATAATAACGTAGATGTAGAACGGAACATTATTGATGTGCTTTTCTAACAGCAAATCAATAACAGTTTGTAAACAGTCATAACTTATCACGTGGCAGCACTTATACAATGGAGGATCAACATGTTTGCTGCATGTTTCTTTTCTAAAATCGTTGCCTGTCCAAGCACTGAAATAGATCACCCTTAGGCCCTTGGTGTATAATATAGGACAGACTTAGCTGGAAGACAAATGTCCCATATATGTATCACACAAGATACACCTCGTGAATATAAATGGACTCTACTAGCATTTCACTAGGTAAACATCATTGCCTGGGTTCACTTACCTTGATCACCACACAAATTCCAGGTGATATTACTGTGATATAGAATTATATGAATTAACTTTGGTGGCTGTATTATAGATTGAGGCAGTATTTGTTTTGATGTATCAAAACATGCAAAGAGTTTCTACAGATTTTCTGACAAGATACTTCAATATTTCACCGTCTTTAAGATATATAAGAAAGTAACTATCCCATTTTGTGCTAAAACATCATTTCCTTTCATACTAACAAGGGCAGTAAGACAGATCCTCCTTTGTCTATATGTATCATTACTTTTTATCTGATCTTAGACACTTCTGAACATGTCAATTTAGATCTACATACAGATATGATATTTCTTCCTATCATAACAAGATTTTCACCTATACCTCACCTGCATATTAAAACGTCCTAGGGTCACTGTAGAAGAAATGTATCCTATTCCAGCCAAATAACTCGTTTTTCCCTAGTTTAAAAGAATTCAACAGAAACTAATCCAATCTTCTCATTAGCTAAAATAATATTCTTCTCAGCTTAAATAGATTTTCTACAGCATCTAGTGCAAACTTGGCATGCTAGCCAGGGCCTAGACGTATGCACCATGACATTTCGGATGCAATGTTGAAAACGAGCCAATAAACTCCTGCAATAGCAAGTAGACTAAGAACTATGTAATTCCAACTAATCCCTCTTCAAAGGCTTTGATTGGTGAGGTAACCATTTTTCTTGCCTGGCTGGGTAAAGAATAACAGACGTGTGCTCAAGTTCTTATCAGGTCCTTTCCTTTTGATGGGATACCAAGCACACAATGTGGTATTATAATTTAACGTTTCCACCGATAAACTGTGTACACAACATTTAAAAGGCGATACAATTGTCTCCATCTCCAGCTATAAAAAATGATGAAAACTTTAAGTATACCACCTCACNGTAAAAATCTATACAAATGACCTTTGCCTGACCTTTGACCCTAAGCCAATGACCTTTGGTGAATAATTCTTATCAAATAAGCTTTTCTTTTAAACAAAAAGGTCTTTGTCTCTAAGTCTGGATATATTTCAAGGTCTTAACCCCATTTATTCCAGCAAAAATACTCCTAAAAAATAAAGACCCCCTTTACCTATGGAGACTTAGTATATTGGCGGCCATCTTGGAAAACTGCCCTAAAAACCATTTTCCACTACTTAGATTTTTCTAGATTTTTAATATGTTAAAATTTGGATATTTAGCTTTCTAAAAAACATCATTACAATTTTTTTGCAATTAGTCCTGGGTTAGGCCATTTTTTTCGCTCAGTTTACTAGTCTAGGTATACCAGCCTTGCTTTTAGCCTCAAATCAATGGCCACTGGCCAAGTCAACCAATTGTAACCAAGCACTGCCCTTATGAATAATATACTGATGAATTCCATATCAAGGTCATAATCAATACTGTATACCTGTTGTTTAATAACAGTCAGCTCAGAGCTACCTCAAAGCCACCAGGTATATGCTGGAGATTTTCAAAGAGAACATCCTCTTAAAGATCAGATACACATGCCTTAAAACCATCCAAGTAAAGACTGTAACATAACCGCCCCCTGTCAAGACTAAATGGTGTCAGCAGAGGGCACAGCTTGGGTGGGAACACTACCTTGGTTACAAGAAAAACTCCTCACAATAAGCTGTCGCTTCTGATTTATCTGCAGAGCAATGTCAATGTCATAGCAATAATACAATACACAACATAATCATGTAGGAGAAATCATCCAGATTTTCTTTCAAAAATCAAATCTGGCTTTTTATTATTAAAGAGGAGGGAGAGAGTTTTCACAGTATCAGCCAGGCTAATATTTTAATGCCTTTAGGAGCCTACTAAACCCTCCAGCTTGTTTAACAACCATATCTATTAGCATAGCACCAACATCACATTTTTCATCTCACCCTATATATCATTAATGACATTCAGCCAACTGTTTCAGTCTTTACATCAATTAAATCCATCTTCTATAACTAGGAAATACAACCTTTACCCTATTTATAACTGACAACAAGCTGAACAGTACATAATACATTTCTATGGCAGTTATTCCTGTGTGAAAACATCCCAGAAGAGGTGGCCCCTTAATTTACATTAGCCCACCTTTCCCTAGAGATAGGAATGCCAATAACTCCTCATTAAATCTGCATACCTGGAGAAACCAGCCATCCTGTGCTAACTCACCTGTTTAGGGCTCCCCACCTGTCATCCACCACTAACAGAAACTGAGACTACTCCACAGAGGAAACCTAATGCTTGGCCCCAAACAACAAGTCCTTATGAAAACCTAATACCAGCTTAAATGAATTCCATACTGCCCTTGGATTAAAAAGAAATATTGTATCGCCTTAAGCACTAAAAATGACAAATTTCTGACATTCCTCATTGATCCCCTTGGCCTGCTTAAAGTGGTTACCCAAGGACACAATTATAATAACGTAGATGTAGAACGGAACATTATTGATGTGCTTTTCTAACAGCAAATCAATAACAGTTTGTAAACAGTCATAACTTATCACGTGGCAGCACTTATACAATGGAGGATCAACATGCTTGCTGCATGTTTCTTTTTTTTTTAAATCGTTGCCTGTCCAAGCACTGAAATAGATCACCCTTACTAAGTTAGGCCCTTGGTGTATAATATAGGACAGGCTTAGCTGGAAGACAAATGTTCTATATATGTATCACACAAGTTACACCTTGTGAATATAAATGGACTCTACTAGCATTTCACTAGGTAAACATCATTGCCTGGGTTCACTTGTAAACCTCGATAACCACACAAATTCCAGGTGATATTACTGTGATATAGAATTATATGAATTAACTATGGTGGCTGTATTATAGATTGAGGTAGTATTTGTTTTGATGAATCAAAACATGCAAAGAGTTTCTACAGATTTTCTGACAAGATACTTCAATATTTCACCGTCTTTAAGATATATAAGAAAGTAACTATCCCATTTTGTGCTAAAACAATTTCCTTTCATACTAACAAGGGCAGTAAGACAGATCCTCCTTTGTCTATATGTATCATTACTTTTTATCTGATCTTAGACACTTCTGAACATGTCAATTTAGATCTACATACAGATATGATATTTCTTCCTATCATAACAAGATTTTCACCTATACCTCACCTGCATATTAAAACGTCCTAGGGTCACTTAGAAGAAATGTATCCTATTCCAGCCAAATAACTCGTTTTTCCCCAATCTTATAAGAATTCAACAGAAACCAATCCGATCTTCTCATTAGATAAAATAATATTCTTCTCAGCTAAAATAGATTTTCTACAGCATCTAGTGCAAACTTGGCATGCTAGCCAGGGCCTAGACGTATGCACCATGACATTTTGGATGCAATGTTGAAAACGAGCCAATAAACTCCTGCAATAGCTAGTAGACTAAGAGCTATGTAATTCCAACTAATCCCTCTTCAAAAGCTTTGATTGGTGAGGTAACCATTTTTCTTGCCTGGCTGGGTAAAGAATAACAGACGTGTGCTCAAGTTCTTATCAGGTCCTTTCCTTTTGATGGGATACCAAGCACACAATGTGGTATTATAATTTAACGTTTCCACCGATAAACTGTGTACACAACATTTAAAAGGCGATACAATTGTCTCCATCTCCAGCTATAAAAAATGATGAAAACTTTAAGTATACCACCTCACTGTCCAATTATTTTAGTACCACAGCAAAATTTAGGGAAGTATCACTTGAATTTGATCAGGAAACGCATTTAAGAGCTCATTGTACCATATGATGCTATGTCAACATTTGAAAATAGATTACAGACTCTCTGAGATAGATGTTGCAAATATATTCTGCCTCTATGATAATCAAACCAACTTACTTTTGTGTTTTCTTCTGCTCCTTGTTCATCTCTGGTTCAACTTTGTCCTGACCATTGTTGTCCTTCAAATCAGTAGTATAACTTCCATTCATATTTACGCTGTTGTCCACCTGCAAGGACTTTGGTGGCGAGTTTGCCAACTGAGTCTTCGTCTCAAAAGGGTTGACATTCTCATCAAACCCCATATTGTTTGGAGGTGACTGAGCTACTTTAGTCTTAGTTTTAAAAGGATCAATATTGTCATCGAAGTTTTCACTCTTGGGTGGTGACTGCCCCACTTTGGACTTGGTTTGAAAAGGGTCGATATTTTCATCAAAATGTTCCTCTTTTGGAGGGGAGTTTGCCATTTTGGACTTCGTTTTGAATGGGTCAATGTTTTCATCAAAGTCATCATGTTTGGGTGGTGACATTGCTACCTTTGATTTGGTTTGGAAAGGGTCAATATCTTCACCAAAGTCTCCTGTTTTAGGTGGGGATTGTGCCATATTGGACTTTGTTTTGAAAGGGTCCATATTTTCATCAAAGTCATCATGTTTGGGCGGTGACATTGCAACCTTTGATTTGGTCTGGAAAGGGTTGATATTTTCGTCAAAATCTCCACCTTTGGGTGGGGACATTTTCATTTTCGACTTGGTCTTAAAAGGATCTATATTATCATCCACCCCTTCGTTCCCTGAATTGAAAATGGCATCTCCCCCAGTCTTTGGTGGGGACATGGCAAGCCCTTTCTTACAAGCAAAAGGATCAGTGTTTTCATCAAAATCATCGAAATTGTAATTATACGATCCTTTAGGAATAGGTATGGGGGACGTTTCTCCTGTGTCATTCATCTTCTCTTCCTTTTCTTCCTTAGGTTCCACAGTATCTTGAAACTCTTCTGGCTCCTGTACTAGAGATGTAGGTTGAGGTTTCTGGACATCCCCTTCAGACAATACAGCCTCCCCTGTAGCAGTACCTTGTTCAGCAACTGGCTCTCGTGATCCTGAGGATGATACGTTGTTGGGAGTGTCTACAAGGCCCTCCTCTGCATCAAAGAACTCCTGGGCACTTGTATCTTTAGCGTCCTCCTGCTCCTCCTTTGCCTCCTCGGAGACTTCCTCTTTGGGCTGAGGTGGTGGTTGGTTCTCAGTAATATGCTCCTCCCTGGAAGAAAATCGAAATAAGTTAAACCAACTCATACTTTCGAAGTGATGTCAGGCAACAAAGCTGTCCTGTGGCCCATCTGTACAAACACTCAGCAGCTTACTAGTAACCAAACAGCCATATGAGCCACAGGAAAGGGAAAATATACATACATCAGTGGTTCCCTACTATCATAAATCTCAACCTACATTTCAACTTGAAAGTTTCCTTCCTGTTCACTCTCTCTTCCTGACAATGACACACAGGTATGTACTTCAGGTGAGGTGCCCACTTCCCAGCAAAAGGGTATACCTGTGAGGTGTCTATTTCCTATCAAAACCACCAATACCTAAATACCACATTTCATAGTAATCATTCGAAGCTGTGACCTGCAGCAACAAAAAGGTGAGCATTTTTTATCATTACCTTTGTCCTCTAGAGCAATTAAGGTTCCCCATAAGAACCTCTTCTGTGAGATAATTAACAGTAATCTGCTAATCCAGGCATGTCAAAATATCCCCTCTGAACACGATCTGGGTAGAACATATCGTTGCCTGTTGTCTATTCGCATTACTACATGGAACAATCACACTAAAAATCTTCCCACTGTCCACTTCGATAAGATAACTTCTTTCCCTCAAATAACATTTCATCACACATTTTCAAAATCTCATCAGGCAAGCCATGGACAATAGGACAGAGATACAAATGTATCATCTTTTTTATACCAAGGTCAAAAAGATTTTTAAAAAACCCTTGGATGTAAAACAGAAATGATGGATAGATTTATAATGAATTAAACACCTTGGAGTTGCTGCAGAACAGTAAGAACAACCACAAGCTGTCAAAGGTGTACTATACCATACATCATAGTCTAACTGGTCCCCATGCTGCTCTTCTCTATCCTCTCAATATTCTGCACACCTTAACACTCTAGACATATATACACCACAGTGAACCTGGGTACCTCACTACTATATAGATAAATGCTCTCTAAATAAACCCAAAGACTATGTGGAGCCATGACCTTAGGGGGCATCTTTTATCCTACCACAAACATAGCTTTTTAAGATGTATATACATGTGTCACACCTTGAAAAGTGTTGATGTACTGGAGGATACCCACCCAATAGAAATAGCCATTTGCTTCAATGAGCACAGTTCATGCAAAGGTAATATGGGACAAGGGAAGGGAGGTCTAAATTCCTTTTCATTTTCATGTAATAATTCATGAAATGTTTCCGGTCTACACTTTATCAGTTTTAAAGCAGTCGGATGTGAAAAAATAAAATTATTCTAGAATGGCCATCATGGGTAATTCAAATACCTCTTTTCATGTTGCCAAAGTTTTGAAAAACCTGAGCAATATCTTTCACAATTAAATTTATTTTGTATTTAAATGTCAGTTAGAAACATTTACCTATGTCTGTTAAAATTCTTCCTTCCACATAAAACCTCAATAGGCTGACTGAAGTACTAACAACCCATGCCCAGACTATATAAACCACAATATTAGCTATAGGTCTGTATAGCTACATAAGCACACCTGGTGGAGATAAGAGGAACTAGAATTGATCTTTTCATGAGTAAAAAATAATACGCTGTTTGAGGACACTATATAATACTGATCTTCGGTTACTTGGATTACACAATGTTGTAACTCTACAACATGTGATAGAAAATCCAATTGATTTTTCTAGGGGGAAGGGGGTTAAACTTCAATAAGTTACCCAAATTTGGATGTACTTTTTTTTCTAAAACAATTCAAAACATACATCTTTTATATTATATTTTGGGAATATTGATAAAAAGAAACAACAAGCACCACCCTCCTAAACTCTAATGAATTGGACTAACAGTAGAGGATTATAAATATATATACTTTGCACAATGAATCAACTAACCTCACTTGTAGGATAGGCAAATTTGCAATCAGTTCATCAACAAATTCCTTAGCTAGCTTGATGTATTCTTCGTGGTCTGCTTTTGTCACTACTGCAGTACGCTCAAGCCAACACTCGTTTTCATCCAAAACACGAATATCCTCATAGCGTGTGGGGGTCACTTGCTTCCCTGGAGTCTGAGGCGGCGTCTCAACAGGCAACTTGGCCACCGATGGAGTCTCAAAGTGAACCTAAAAAGAGGAAAAAAATTATGTTCAAACTATACATAACAAAACTTAAATCTATTCTGATTTCTTTTAGCCATTTAAGCATTCGCCATCTTCCTTTTGACTACACTTGTCTCAGACACCTTTCTAACTCCATTTTGAATTTGTATTTTGGTCCCCTCCAAGAACTGCAGTCAGTCACTCCAGCATTCTACTTTCATCAGTCAGTTCCTCTTTCTAGCATGCAGACTCATGTTGTGTAAGAGTATGAATAACTATTACTGATTAATGAGGCATAAAAAAGAAATCTAACTGCAACCTCAACCGGTTGAGTCATACCACCAGCACTTCACTTCAATGTCATGCATATGCAAAAATCGCACTCACGGGTTTCTCAGCTTCAAACTTCTCCGGTTTAACTTTCACAGACTTCTCTGGTTTAACTTTTTCACTTTTTCCAACCGTTTCTTTGCTGTTCTCAGCACCCATGATGCCAATTTAACTAGGCGTGATTTCAAGAATCATGTTTATCTACATCAAGCTTTGAAATCCAAGCAAAATAATCTTCTTACTCCCTCTGCGCAGTATACTCTGAGGAACTTAATATTGCTAAATACCAGAACAAGCAGAAGGGCAACAGCAGAGTTATGTTTGGATATCATGCAGAGTTTTTAGCAAAACTTGGCATGGTTATCTAGGAGGATTTTCCATGTAATGTGGTTTTTCTTTCTCCCTGTATTATTAGCATCCAGGTATTTTGTTGTTGTACTTCCATCTTGCACTTCTGACTTTTGCACAGGTGTACTCAATTACTCATGTCTCAGGTAGACAAAAAGTGCACTCTCTTTATCATGCAGAAAAAGGTAAGGGGCTGCGACTTAATTTGTACAAAATTTGGTTCTTCTTATATATTTACTTTCTTGCATTTCTTCCTTGTGGTTTAAACACTAATTTGATTTTGTCAACTTAAGAAATTTAACTTTCACTTTATTTCTTTGATCTTGAGAGAGATTGCCAACAGGTCAAATCATGTTTGTGCCAATGTTGAAACTAGTAAATTAATACTTGCTTCTCTCTCCCTCTCTTTTTTTTTTTTTTTTTTTTTTGGCTAAATATAATTTTAAGAAAATATCTTTGGACCATAAATGCCAGAATAAATAAGCGAAGAAAGTTAATTCTGTTATTATTTCTTCCCATAAATATTTTAGTTATAAATGAAATTTTTAGTTCAACTACCATGTCAGCATCACCCTATACAACATTAAATAGAAGGGATGAACTCGGCCACTTCAACACAGATACTTGAATGTATAAAGATGAATCATGACTTATAAATATAGACTGTCTATGTTTTAAAGCAAAACGCCTGATGTGTAGAAAATGAATCAACTTTGATATAGCCATTATAGCATAATGCACAGAGTGAGCCTAGTCTGAGACCAAATATCACTTTCATCACAGACTCTTTAAAACAGCAACAAAGCTTCTTTTGGTTTGTCATTTTTCAGTTCTAATTCTGGCACATCATTAGCATTCACTTTTTTATCACATGAATGAAAAGACCAGACTTATGATTGAATTTGTTTCCTTCACCACAAACAAGTGTTTTGAACACTTTCACCATGCTAAAAATAGCTTTTTTTAATTTCAAAATTGACCAATACTAGCAAGTTCAGGATTTATTTGACTTAAGTACTGACAGACTTTGATTACTATCGAGTCCAAATTATGTTTTACTTCAATAATATATTACTGTCCTTTGGATCTCGTACAATTCAGTTTTAATTAGCTACATGCCAGTGGTCATCTTTAACATTATATTCCAAATAACTTATTACAAATACATTACCTTTAAATGTTTGTGCTGTGGTGTCTTCAGGTCAATCAGATTATCAAAGTTTGAAGGTTTTAGAATTGATCTGCAAAGAGCTGGACTTTTATGAGAGTTGGCTGTCTTGCTACAATCCAATGGACCAATATTCTCGTCATGTAGAGAGTCAACAAAGGCATCCAAACTCATTCTGAACCTAAAATTAAAAACATTTTACTGGTTTTATGAACTTTGTAATGAAATCAAAGACAAGCTCCCACTAAGTAAATACAGGCGGGAATATATATTAGTTATAAGTTATCAACATACAGGATAGCAAACATTTTATCATACATGTGATAGTGATGTAGTCAAATAACAAATTTGGATGGTCAATAAACTCAGTTGCGGGGCTAGCTGGCACTGAAAACAGATATTATCATATGATATGATAGGGTATTAAATAACTGATAAAAAAAAAGTGTGTGTGTGTGTTTGTGTGTATGTAGGAGGGAGGATAGCAAGGGCACATTCAAGTTCTACCAAAATATCTATTGTACTAATAGTTGTATATAATTTTATACCTTTAGCATAAAGGTTCATGTTAAAGCACCCCTATTTACATTAATTTTCTATACATACTTTCTGTACCAACACAATAAGATCAAATTACAACACAAAATTTTCATCTGCCAGGATACATGTATCTCTGATGTATTTCTGGCATTCAGAAGTCTGTTGATGACAGTCTTCAATGAGTAATTTTTACAGCAGCATAGGATTGTGACTTTATTCACAGAGTTGTCCACTGCAAGACTGGATGAATCTTTGAGCAACATGCAACATGAGGAGGTGATGGGTAAGCAAATTAATTAAGAGCCCTCATAACTTGGCCGAGGCAGGGACAACATTTGACTGTTAATTATGTGCATAGATTGTGCATGAATTGGCACATTTGGCACTCGTAAGAAAAACTACTAGAAAATATTGATGTACAGACTTATGTGGCACTAGTTTCACTGTTGTCAACCTTTTGAAGTAAAACACCGATTTATATATCGCTGTTCAATTTTTAAATCATCTAAAAACATAAACAGCACATACATGTAAATGTTTACATATGACATCTGACGACAATCGTGTTTATATTTAAACTGTGTTCAATAATACATAAAAAAGTACTTGTAAAGACATTCACGTGGTAACTGAAACAAGTTTAGAGAATCTACTTGAACAGGAGTGAGATTAACATCAAAGATGAGTACACATCACGGAATGCACATGGGGCGACCCACTGAAGTCACTTCCTCTTTCGTACGTCTGCATTTAAATTACTTGATATGCCACATGACAAGTTCTTTTTTTTTTAATGAAATATTGTTCACAAAACCTTTACATCACATATACACGTTCTCTAAGCCTTACCGGTGATATGCAAGTGTTATCCAGGGAATATGAAGTCAACAGGTCATGGAATATGTCTCCTTCAGGAAACTTTTGAATTTCAAATCGCTCCATGACCGTTGTTGGTTGTGCCCATGCGCAAATATTGTACTTTCGAGTTGTGATCTCGTTTTCGATGGACTTTTAAATTATGCAAATAAAGAATAGTCTAATCTCCACATCAAGCCTCGTTTTCAATTAAGTGAACCGAAGTAGTGTTCCGCTCTTATGCCTCCCTTTTAATTTGCAGTAAAAACACAAAACTCCCCTTTTCGTGTAATGACTCCTTTTGATTGGAGCTTTTAGAAACTTCTGAAACTAATAAATTGTTTCATAGAGAAAATGTACTACAAAAACACCGTCTTAAACGCGTGAGTTCCTTTGGTGTTACAGTTTTACACGTATCTATCAATATGTTTGTTTTCTGAAATATCATTGGTTCAAAATTGCCACTTGAATTTTCTGTATTTTCATCACCTTTGAGTGAAGAGATATTATGTTTATATTTTCTGGTACCTTTGAATTGCAAAAAACGCATCTTTGTCAGCACACATAAATAGTTTAATCTTATCTACGAGCGTTATTCGAAAGAATATATAGATGCGTTGAAACGGAACTCTCTAGTAGGCCAATCAACACGTTTGATATAAAAGGTGCTTGGGCTACTATACATGCGCAGCTTCGGGGCGCGAAAGTTGCACATAAATTTTGTACAGTTGTGTGTTGACAGTGGTTGATTATTGCAATTTCGTGCCTCCCGAGGTGTTTTCTGCTTTTACTATGAATGCCGATTGATGTGATAAGAGGTAATAATGACAAAATGCAGTGATTCCCCAAAGGGTGGGATATCGCGAAAGTCAGCACACCAAATGATCAAGTCAAGAAAATGAAAGTGTTTTGTCCAAAGCCGTAAGCCTTGTGTGCCACTGTAAGTGTAAGATACTAAGGATAGAAACTAGTGATGGAATCTGATTCAGACGAAGAGCTTTCTGTTCCGACTGAACCAGAACAAACTGAAGATGAAAGACGTCAACTTCGACATCAGTACATGGTTATTCAAGATGAATTAAAAGGTGAGGATGACTCTCTATCTACAATCACTTCCTTAATGTTATACACACGATTGTATGGTTTTTATCTTCTTAATTATTGACATAACGTCACATAAGGCATGTATTTTTCATCAAATTGAATACCTATTGTTCACGACTTGTTTTAGTCCCTAGAACTTGGTTTGAAGTGACTGATTTAAAGAGAATAAATGTCAATTTTTGTCTTTTAGCAAGACAGCATGATCTAATCAACCCAGAATCTGAAGAACTCACAGATAAGTTGAAGGAATGCAATTCTTTATTTCAAAGAGGTACTTTATCAATTGATTAAAAGAAAATTACTTTGTTTTTCTTAAGATAAATTGAATTTGGCAGAAAAAAAAAACTAAAATGATGCTTTTAAGTTTATATAATAGCAATAAATATAGTACTAGTAACTATGACAGTAGCTGGTAATCAGCGTTATGGTGTGTATTGAAATGTATTTTGATTGGTCACTTGTCACAAAGCACCAGAATAATGAAAAATATTTATGCAATTAGATTTTCAAGATTTTGTTTAATTTACTAGTAAAATTGACCAGGGAAGCAACCAAGGACTCTCAAGCTCTGCTGACAATCGCTCAACTGGGAAGGCAGAAAGCACAAGCATTACAGACAGACATCAACACATTTAATGCGTTGGAATTTTCTGAACGTCTGGTTAGTCATATCATGCAGTCAGAATTGCTGCTTATACAATAGCATGAAGCCCAGTTTCACTCAAAATGTTACTGAGCTTAAGTATTTTACCTGCTGAGGTAGACATATTTTAATATAAACTTGGTAACAAACAAACAGACATCTTTTGGGCACAAGTTATCTTCCATTATAGGAGAACTAAAGCTATTCAGAACCACCAAAAAATGCTGGACAGTTGGTCCAGGTGAAATTTTTTTCGGAGGTTCAGAAAAGCACATGCAGTAGCAAAAAATAATCTTCCACTATTAAATTATACATATAATTCACTTGAGATGGAAGTAAATGAACTTGCTCAGGTAGGCCCAGCTTAACTTGGTTGTGATCAGAGCCTGTGTTACTTAATCTAAAATATACAAACGTAGTGTGGTTTGTAAAGTATTTTGGCTTTTTTTCAGGTAAATTACATAAGTTTTGGAAGGATACCTGCAACTTCCACGGATAACAATGCCAGGATTCCAAGGATAAGTTGGGAGAAGTTTGGAGAAGCAGTGCAGCCTTTCTTTAGTAGAACCCCACCTTTGAGATGCATGTAAGTTATAGTAGAATAATTTGGGTAAAACACAGGATTACTGTTCTAACATCATCATTTTTATTTCTAATCATATAGAAATTACTTAAGATCTTCAATTTGTAAGAAATAATGGTAGAAAGACTTTTAAATGAATGTGTTACAGACTGTGCTTACCTTATCTCCTTTTACAGGTTGGGTACCTTTGAGAGAGGGCCGCCTGAGAGAAGAGTTTCTAATAGAAATACAGACAAAGGTGATAGAGATGCCATTACTGATAGAACAGTGCCAAAGCAAGTAGGTATTTTTACTGTTAATTGATGGTATTCACATTTTCTAAATGATAATCATAGTTGTTAAGATAAATTCCCTGTCAAATAGTTTGGTTTATTATAAAACTTAACATTTTTAATTGTAGTTTTTTTATTCATTCAGTTAAAATCTGTAGATGAAGAAGAACAGAGAGAGCAAACGACAGAAGAAGTGGAGAGAATCCATAGACTTTTGATGAACTACTGGAGAAACAATAAGAGTAAGTTCAAATGACATTTGTGCATTTTATTAAGAAACTATTTTGAATTTAAAGAAATTGTTAAAAGCATGTCCTTGAAGAAATGTGGTCAGTGTGCACACTTGATCTTAATTTGAGTATAGAATTAAGTACTAAGTATAGAATTAATAATGGTTAATTATTGTCTGTTTATATTTATTTTAAGACTAAAAAGGCAGGGTAAATAATTGTTAGCATGTTTGGATTGAAAATTGGCTGCAAATTTAAATAGACATTGTCCTGTTGAAAAAATTCCCTTTCTTTATTTGTTTATTAGTACCACCAGTGTGTACGCTGGCGGTACTCATGGTTTTAGTCCCGACCCGTCAGATATGGCTCTTTTGGCTCTGCCGGCTCCACTTTCCTGCGCCAGATACAAGTCACCGTTACCACTTCTCCTCCTAGGCCCCAAGGACCTGTGTCCCCATCTCTTGGATTTAGGTCACATATAATCTTAACTTAAACCCCCTGTTTTTTTTTTTTTTTTTTTTTTTTT
>NW_019775413.1:1494851-1511119 GCF_001039355.2 Lingula anatina | reverse complement strand
TTTTTTTTTTTTTTTTTTTTATCTCAGTCGATGCATTGGCCTGGGTGTGACGCTCGTTGAAACCCACCCTTTTCAAAATTTTTGAAAATTCAATGCTAAATATCTCCTAAACCGAAGGAATTATGGGAAAAATTACTACAGAAGTCTGACCAAAAGTCAAGTGGAAATTCCAAATATGCCCTTGGATTTGACCTTTGGCCTTTATTTCAAAGTCAAATGGGCCAAAATTTTCTAAAAGTGGAAAATTTCTGCAAAAAAAATGTTTGTTTGTGCCAATTTTCAGAAACTGCACAGACCTATTTTCACGGGAGTAGCGGCCATAAGATGCTGAAACTGAAAAGTCTCTAATTCAGGAACCGTAAATGCTAGAGACCTCATGTTTTTTGCATTTTGTAGAGCTTGTCAAGCACAGCACTAGTGGTGGTGTCCCTTTTTTTGGTTTTCCATACAAATGCGCTTACTCCAGCTGGTGGTACAATATCCGGAGGCGGTATCGACTCTCTGATCCTCTAGTTTATTTTTATAATTATTATTATGATTTTTTTCCAGAGAAACCAGTGGACTACTTTGAATTTGTCCTGAACCCTGGCTCTTATGGTCACACAATAGAGAACATGTTCCATGTAGCATTTCTGGTCAGGGTGAGTATTTATCAAAGACTGGGTTCTCATAACAGTAATCGATCCATCTCCGAGGGGTTTCTCCCTAAATTGTTTTCAGCTTAAGAGTTGCGAAGAAGGCTTTCCCCAAACTAGTTCTTTCAGCTTATGAAAATTTTACATTTATGACAAAAATTGTACAAACATTCAGTCTTGCTCATTTCAACTCCCTGTACTTTGCAGTCCTGGGTAAAGACCTGGTTGTGAAACTAAAACATTATTTATTTATTTATTTTATTTTATTTTTTATTATTATTATTATTTCAGGATAACCTAGCCAAAATACTTCTAGATGAATATAAATTGCCTGTTATAGGTGGGTCGGCTTTATATACAAATACATTTCAATGGTCAATTATTTAGATTTCTTCATTACTTCAATACATGCAGATTCTGCATCCCAAATTTTGGTGTATAATATTAGTTTTCTAGCACAGCATAGCCTGAAAGCAGGTGACTGGTTAAGATTGTAGCAATCCAAAATGCTAGTTTAATATCTAATCAGACTTCCTTCTCATTGAAAACAGTTTTGTAAAACAGTCATGTTCTCCTTTCAGAGCCTGTAGAAAAACATGCTGGCGATGCACCAACTGAATCTTTACAGAGGCATCAGTGTATCGTTTCAATAACAAACAGTGAATTTGAGGTAAGATATTCAACAGGATTCCTATTATACTAATAGTTGATATTAAAAGTGCAAGTTTAAGCAGTATATTTACAAGTTAGATTATATAGTTGGATTTTTTAAAATGGCATACTGTGTTAGCAAAAAGCATAGTGCCATAGTAAACAGAATGAAAAATTGAGTTTTTCTGAGGGTGAGTATTTTTTTTTTTCAAAATAACAGAGCTTTTCCACTCATGATTGTTTGCAGGAACTCGTTAGAACATTCCAAGTTAAAACAGCAGCCATAAAACCAGTTGAATTAAAAAAGGGGAAGATTCCCAGTGCAAGCGGAGATAGTGGACCAAGCCAAATGAATGGCTTTGATGCACATCCTGGGCCACAGAGCAAGAAAGCGAAAAAATGAAGACAGTTAAAAGCTGAGGAAGAAAAAACCCTGGTGATGATAACAAATTGGCGTGATGATTAAGGTGGATTTTGCCGTCTTTATATGGAATAGGGTTGCAAGGCTTGAGCACAAGTTTGGGTTATACTATACTTAAAAAAACCTTAGTAGTATTTGGTATGGTTTTTATACATCATAATATTATTCCACTTAAAAGCTTACAAACCCAAGTTATTTGTACAATCGTCGTGTCTTTACACTGATTAATGAAACATTTTTAATCTACTTTGAAATCGCATTTGTCATATTTGCAGAACCAATTATTATCTATTTTATTATCCTCTATACTTGATGTCTTTTTAAATACACTTATAAGACACATCGGGTAGTTAGTAAATAAAATGTTGGAAGTCTGTTTTGTAGTTTGTACAGAGGCTAATGAGCTTGCCATGTCCACTCTTTTATAGACATCAGTTTGCGACATCCATATCTGTCATTGGCAATTGTGATTCTTAATGGATTGTTAGAGTAAACGGCTAGTAGACAACAAAGTCTATTCTGGTGTTGAGCATGTTAAATTTCTGTGCAATTTTAACATAGAATATAGCAGTCTGTAGTGATGAAAAAATTACACAAGAAATTTTGGCTTCCTGATTTGATTGTGCATTATTACTATTAGAATGGAGCAGCATAATATAATGATAAAATTCTTTGTCTTTGATTCAGTGCTTTGAAAATCAATAAAACACATTAACATGAAGATTATTTTAAAAGGCATATAATTCATCATCGTAGATATTTTACTGCTATGTCAAGTTGTAGTAGCATAAGCATTGTCATTAGATACAACAAATGATTTTCTTTTCTGAATATAAAGTGAAGCCCAGAATGTAAAAACGATTTCATGAAATATTTTTGTTTGGTCTTGGAGTCGGTTTTTGCGTCTAAAAACTTTCTTTTGCTGAAATAGAGAAACTGAAGCAGAATATAAGGGCTTGCGATCTTGTATTGCTGATATAACTTTTATGTACTTGATTCAGACTAGTCTAGTCCTCTGTTCGTCATTCGATGCACATGTATATAGTTTTGTATATGAAAAATATTTTATCTCGATACAGAATAAAATTATTTGCTATACTCATCGATGTTCTTTGTTCAGAATCTTTGTAATAAAGAATTGCCAGACGTCAATTTATGCAGCGATTGAATAGAATTCGTAGAGATGGGAAAACGCCAGTGACGAAATTTCATTTATAGTTGAAGCAGACCAAGCATTGTGATCATTTTTTTAATTGACGCAAATAACAGATCGAGACCTTTTGATGTTGACGTCACTAAGGGCATACAAAATGACATTGTAAAAAACAAATTTTATGTAGATATAGGTTCTAAAATGAGTAAACTAATATAGAGAAGATTTTCATCAGCTGTGTTGTCATATAAGAATACAGTAATTTTTCTTCAATCAACAGCTAATATTGACGGCTAATATTACCTCCAATATGCCGATGTCTTTAAGACTGTTGAGTGCAGAAAAATCACTTTATTCCAGGGTCATGCAATGCACCTACATTGTGAAACGACAATTTCTGAAACAAAAATGCATTGGACCTTTGTTCCACACACGTGTTACAGGTAAATAGTGCCTTTTTTCTCACTTCAAGTCATTTGGACGTTTTTTTTAATCTGAAAACAATACTGCATGTATGCAGTGTTTTTATATAAAACATTGGGGGCTATTTGGCAATGTGCATAGTAAAATGGCACAAATCTGAAGATGATTATTTAATAATGATTTTTCATGGGTGGATCTTAATTGAGCGGCATAGAAACAATAGAATTATGTGATACCATGGCATTGCGGTAAAATACACCGTTATATGGCACAAATATAGGCCTCATTAGTATCTATAGTAGCGTATTGGATTAGTAGTAATTATTGAAGACTGCTGAATTTTAGGCAAAAATATCGAAAATTCCAAGAAATTCGCTTGGAGTGGAGTATTTTCTATCGATAATTTGCCTCTATTAAATATAGATATAAAAATTTGATGACTGGAAAATCTTATATTATTGACTGCTCCAAGTCTCAGGACATGCTTTCACAATGCTGCAAGATGCAAAAACTAAGAAAATTTTTTCATAAATGCAATTTTATTTACAAACGCTAGAAATTAAATAAATGAAAAAGAACATGAAATATTATACAAACGATAAATAGCAAATTCAATTGAAAATATATAACATTTGGCACCTCAAATTCATGATAGCTGAACCGGTATTTGAGCATTTGCTTAGTGGGGAGTCTGGGGACCAACCTTGCCGGTTTAACTAAAAATGTTTTACGGCTATATTAAGAAAGTAAATGGTTTGAATTTAATCACTTGGGTTGCCCGACGAAGTCGAAGCTGTTTTCTTGATCAAACCGCCTTCTTCTCTGTGATAGTGTAAAACGGTTAAGTTAGCCCAGTGTTGGTCGATAACAAGATTGTGATTTGGAATGTAGTTAACTCCGCAAAACTAAGACTCTATATATGCCATCAAAGCACTGGTGTTCCACTGAATCAATATAGGGAAGCTTGAACAAAATTTGGATAAAACTTCTGTACAGTCTCCCTTAAGAACTAGTTTAAATGTTGATGCATCTTTGGAATTTTAGCTGTTTTGATTATGCTCCTGCTCATTGCATAAAATACTGTTCATAAGATGAAACTCTGCGCGAAAAATCGTTCGAAATATTTCTTTCCTTTCAAGAAAACATCTCTTATGGTTTTGGCGGTTTTAGTTCCTCACAAGTCTAGGAAGTAATGTAATTGTGAACGTGACCTTTCGTGCGTGAAAAGTTATTCGATCAATGAGTTGTGATAGGATATTTCCTATTTTTGTTCTGGTTTGAATTGCTATAACTTTGTGCTCTTCCGCAAACGTATACAGTTAATTAGTCCAATCGATCACAAACGGAAGTCAGAAGTAGGGTGATAGAAATCAAGAAAGTTTTATGCCAATTCAATACTAAAAACTTCACTAGTGAGACCCATTTTGTGGCACATGCATTACAGAAACCGCTTGTTAGTCCAATGATATATTGTTCTGCCTATCCGGCTTTCTTTTCAAAGTCTTCAAGTTGTTTCACCACTATCTCAAACTCCTTTTCTTCGGCCAGTTTCAAGGGCGTCCTGTTCTTGCGATTTTTGAGTGTGATGTCTGCGCCGTTTTCAAGCAGAATGGATACAATTTCTTCCCGTCCACGCCAGCAAGCGTCGTGCAGGGGCGTCCAGCCGTCGGCACCTTGGCGATTCACAGAGGAGCCAGCAGCCAGTAACTCTCTTACGATATCAGGGTATCCGTTGAGGCAAGCGACATGAAGAGGAACCCAGCCGCCCAACTTTGCTAGTTCACATTGGGCCCCTTTAGATAGCAGGTATTTTACAACGTCCAAGTGGCCATTTTGGGCCGCGACAAAGAGAGGTCCGGAACCATCGTGTTTTCTCAAATCTACATCGGCTCCTGAGTCCACCAGCAACTCCACAACCTCAAGATACCCCTCCTGACATGCTAGGTGGAGACTCGAAGTGCCATCGTCTTTCTGTAAGTTGACGGTGGCACCGCATCCGATCAGACCGCTGCATAAGTCGCGAAGCCCTATCTGAGCCGCCACGCCCAACGCAAAAGACCCATCTTTGGTTTTCATATCAACGTTGGCTCCGTAAGTGAGAAGCTGACGAGCCAGCAACTTGTGACCATTCTGAACGGCTAGGTACAAAGCGTGATAACCTTTC
The DNA here is from genome assembly GCF_001039355.2 of Lingula anatina. The sequence continues at coordinate 1,505,672 of NW_019775413.1, read as the reverse complement.
GAATCTTGGGCGTTAACATCTGCCCCTTGTTCTACTAAAATGTTCATCGCTTCCCTGTTTCCCTTGTAGGCGGCCAGCATAAGGGGTGTCATCCCGTCGCGTCGTCTGGAGTCTACCGGCACATCCAGTCGTAATAACAGCTTGATCATGTCCAGGCGTCCGTGGTACACGGCCACTGCCAGACCGTTCCACCCTGCCCCATTGGTCGTGGGTTGACCAGCTACTTCTTTGATAATCTCCTTATTCTGTTCAACGATGCGCCGAATACTCCCCTCATCTTCAAAGCGAATAGCGTACAGTAGCTGGTCCCGTGCCTTGCGGATCGCTTTTTCTTCTTCGGTCATTTCGTCTTCATCAGGTGCCTCGGATTCAGGCACCTCCGACTGCACCTGGAGAACAATTTTAAAATTAGTGTGTTGCTGAAAAAATCTTGGCCACGTATTTTAAATGCATACAGACGCCTCAAACGATTTTATCCAGAGTGAAATTGTGACGCACTACGGCTGCTCTTAAAATAAAAAAGCTACTTTTGGGTTGGGGTTTTTAAAAAATCAAATGCAAGGCAGGGTGAAAATGTTAAATCTATAACAAGAAACTTTTTTTTGCCAAATTGCTCTAATGCAGGAGTAGAGCATCACCTGTGGGTTAAAATACATTACCAAAGTTAAACAAATTTAGCTATGAAAACAATATTAAAAATCCAAACCTTGTGTCCACAATTTTATTTTACGGATTTTTTCATCGTGACAAAACAAAGTTATCTAAATACAGAGGCAAAAAAAGAGAGGTTCGCTCAACTTTGCTCTAGAGCACACATTGCTTACACGAAAACGAAAACAAAAACTCAGATTTGCGACAACTTACCCCTTCGTCTTTGGCATTATAAAAACAGAATGTCAGAAAATCTGGAGTGTGTTTCCTTTTCAAGGTACACAACTCACAACTACATGTTATTTCTTGCTAACCCCGGACCGCCACCGTGTAGCTGAACCCGACCTACATATTTTACATAGACTTTATTAGGTCCCCCGTGTTAAACTTATTCAAAACAGAAAATAAGAAAGGATAACGATTTAATGAATAGCAGCGAATTAACGAGAAGAGAATGACGTTTATTTGTTTTATAATTTGTATGGAAATCCTTGAGTTGCTCCATTTTATGTTACAAATGATTGTTTTTTAACATAACAAATCCGCTCTTAAAAGTGTTTAACTGGTTACAATAAAGGCTTCGGATCACTTACAACCCCCAGATGTAGATACACACCGAGAAATAAAAGATGTTGCATGTTCTAAATCACCGTTGTTTTCAAATAATATCAATGTTGTTTTTGCTGTTGTATAGGGCAATGTCATCGGTTTTATAAACAGTCTACCTCGTCAAGGTCGATTTTCACACGATGAAAAATTGTGAAGTTTATAAAGAAGATGCCAAAAAGTGGCCCCTTTGCATCCATTTTGATGGCATAAGCACCGGTCTTTGTGACAGTTTTATCGTAAGAAATTAAACGAAACCGGGTCTCTAAAACAATTATACTTCGCACTCACTCCCCGATTTATAGAGCATAGTCAATGAAAAAGTATGTGATACCTTCCGGGTTTTAACGTGGTCAAACCACATGAAGTTTGAGCCCACTTACCGATTCAGACATTCTGGACGCGGTGTTTCTAGATTCAGTCATGCTGGTTGTAGCTTGAGGTATATTGAAAGATGGCACATAAATCAGCGGTATCCTCTCCGCAACCCCACGTTCTTCGCAATTCAACCCCAAAAGAAGTGTGGGACAAGCGACTATGTACCTGTTAATAGGATAGAAAAATCGACGCGAACCTATCTTTTGTATAGTAGACGAGGGTGTTTATTTAGTAAATTGACGACTCTCTAGTTTAGATCAACCGTTTCGTTAACTGGTTATGCGGACACACAAAAAGGAGGCAATTGCCTGTTAGTCTAATTGTCCAGCTTCTTCGATATTTATGACTAAGAATAATATTTGCACATCATGGGGTGTTACACATTTCAGCCATGGCAACTTTTGGTTATGTATAATCTACTGAACGGCCATTGGCATTTAATAGTTATATTGGGTATAGTATTTGGCTTTGCGTGAAAAGAAGACAGCCCTCCGGTCAAAATTCTCACTTGTGTGTCATTTTCGGAAATTCATTGTTGTAAAAAGGAAACGAAAATATGTAACCCTTGAAAGGAATATTGTGAAGTATGCAGTTTCGAAAAAAAATTAATAAAATGCCATAAATTCAAAAAAAGGCACACGAAAAGCCTTTTAATCGCAGCGTCAAGAACAGAATTTTACGGGCAATTTCCAATAACAATGCATCTCCGCCTATTTCATTTACGGTTACTTTACACTAACGAATAGAAGAAATAAGTCGGCGCAAAGGTGCAAGTGATGTAAATTCTCAGTCAAGTGTGAACGAACGTACCGATGTGGGAGGTGCGCTCTTTTGTGGCTGATCAGGGCTCCGGAAATTATCGAATGGCGAAACTCCACGGGCAGGGCCATTACATCTTAATGATATTTTCCGTAAATATTATTAAAGTAAACAACACGGACTAAATGACAGGTGTATACAGGTGTAATGGAGTTCATTCCCGACTTCATTTTGTTTTAAGGCATGTAATATTGTTCCATGGCCGGAGGTCTGAGAAAAGTGAGCAGGACTGTAACATATTGCAGTTCGAATCCAATATGGTTTCATGGTGTTTTAAAACGGTTTTGGGGATTCAAATACCATACATATGTAAGGTATATTTTATGGACACCATAAAAATAGTGAAATAAAATGGCAAAATACTGATACTTGCGTGACTGGATGCAATAGCGAGCAAATAAGATAATTTGTTATTCGCTTAAAAATTTAGAACACACAAATTAAAGTTTTACGTACAAAAGACGAGAAAGCAACTTCTTTCTCTCAAAAGTACTCCTTTCATCTGCAAATCATCTGTGCAAAATTGTGAACTCCCTTTACCGACTTTAATACGCCCTTTTAAATAAGAATAAGCAAACAAATAACTAATTTGAACCCGTTTATTCAGCTAGCCATAAATAAAACTACACATAAATTCGGTTACATTACCAATAGCTAGCAGTCAGCTTACAATTTTAACGGTGTTCTATAAAAATACTTCTTAATACAGTTAGAGTTAAAATTGAGAAAATTCAACATGGTCGATTTAATATCATATAAATAGAGCAATAATATCTTTAAATGCAATTGTATTGCAATTCATATGGCCACGCTCAGTCAATTCTAACTTTCAAATGATCTAAGCCTAATCTTTGTACTTTTACCGTAAAGACAGTGCGTCTCTTCGTTCTTCTCCCTTTTGCATAAATATGGATGTGGTAATAAAAAAATCAGAATGTTCAGATCTACATCAGATTAACCATTGTGGCTACGGATGGGATCATGAAGGAGAGAGATATATCTTTTTATATAGCATAATTACTAAGAAAAATCACGCTACATTTGATGACCAAAAAGAAGCCTAAAATCCATCAACAATTCATTACTCTATTACTCACCAAATACATTAAATATATATTTTACAAATTTGAAATTATCATGCTAATTTTTCCCAATCAATTAATACTTCCCCTTGAAGTTTTTTTTAATTTTATTTTATTTTTAATTTCAACTAAATAATCGTGGTTTTAAAGTCATTAATCATGTCTACACACATAAAATTCTTCCACTAAACTAGCACATTCTACTATAAGCTTTAAAAGAACATAATCAGCAGTACAAGGCTAAAGCACTTTTAAATGTGATAAATAAATGGATGAACTGTGACGTATTGAATTTATCACAAAATTCAATATTCAATCATCGTGATTGACTGAAGATTTATATGATTATTGTGAGTAGTGAATGTAATGTATTATAAAATATTATAGAATGATTTATCTGGTAAATAGTAATATAAGGTGAGCTTGTCAGTGTAAATGTTTGCGAAAACAAAACTATGCAGATGTGGTTAAAGGGAATAATCTAAAAATTATGCCGGCCTTAAAAGAACAATACATTTTTCAGTTCACAGAGTGCATTCCTGAATGAGCATTTATGTGCGCATGTTTGAGCAAGTGGATTTTTGCAGACATCTTTCTCTTGTATATAAGATCAAAATTTATTTTGAATAAGATCTTCAGTAAATTCTGTAAACATGAGATTGTTCCTTTCCACTCTATATAGGAAACTGAGAATGATTTTTTTTTAAATAATAAAACTAATGCTGTTGTCTGAAGCACCTTCAAAAGATTGCACAAAATGTTCAAACACCACTAGAGATAATGTATAATTTCTTTCCAAGAAAAAGATTTAAGAGATTAAATATTTGAATACCTCATGAATAATGTGTTAGATGTAAATGGCAAATTAAAATGGCAGCTGTAAGATACATTTTGAGTATATTTGGGCTCTTTAATTCATCCTTGCAAAAAACAAAAAGCCCTACGCAAGGAATGTTGGGCTGTTGTGTGTGTGTGTGTGTGTGTGTGTGCGCGTGTGTGTGTGCACGTGTATGCACATGCACAAATGTATGTATGTATGTATGTATGTATGTATCTATGTATGTATGTATGTATGACATTTTATTGCACTAAAGGTAAACCTTGATTTAGATACAACTATACTAGTTACAGTATTGTTAGATACCACAGGGTAAATGAATAGTTTGGTACATGATTAGTTTGGCAGAGGTATATGCACACGTATCATTCCAATAATAGATAAAATATAAATAAAATCCTATCAAACTACCAACATTTTCTGTCATAGTCTTGTTTGAGAGACCTTTCAATGACAATATTTTCATGTCGGTTTATGTGCACTTATAAACACTCAAAACTTTTTTTTTTTTTTTACCAAATATTAGAATCACCAAAGCTGTTGCTATGTACATACCACAGTCCTCTCAATAAATGGCACACTAAACAATAAACCATACTATTGTAATAAATGCCTTATCCCAAAATATGGGGCTAGTTCTTCCACTGTCTAAATGATAAATGCCTGAGCAGGTCATGGGACTGTCAACAATCCAATGGGAGCATTGCATGGAAGTAGGGAAATGGTTCAATATAACCCAATATAAAATACTTCACATAACTTCAATTAGGGATACACATGCTGTACCTCATTTCCACTTGTATATTTGCAATTGCACTCTTCCATGCATCCAGGGAAAATAGTGAAAATATCGACAAATATGGTTTGGGGTCCAGGGGAAAGCCTGGCCCTATGATATTTTTCGGTCCCAAAAAGTCAGAAAAATCATCCCTGTGCACCACAAACACATACCCAAGATCCCCATCCTACAGTGACAAAATAGTATGCATAGGCACTTACAAAAAAAAAAAGGGGGGGGGGGGAATGAAAAAAGTATTCAACTATAAATAGTAATTCAGTATCACGCTAATCTTCTTCTAAAACTGGACACTCTGGTGGGTGGAAGTAGCCAAATACATTAAGTTCATACAGAGAGGCCAGCACCATGAAGAGGACGTAGACTAGCATGAGCACGATGCCAAACTTCCTGTCCAGTTTCCAGCCGTTTAAGTGAGTGGCCACTAGGAGGAACATCACAGTGGACAGCAGGGTCAAGGAGGAGTAGGTCAGACCTGCACAGATAGAGAAATTATTATCATTTTTGATTTTCTTTGTCTGGTGGTTGAAATATGATAAGATTTTTAGCCTAAGAACTATAAATAGGATTAATTGCAGCTCATGTTTTGGATTTTGAAAACAACCTTATCTAGTTTTAGTTTTGCCATATTTTTCATATGGTTGTAAAAAAATTATCCATTTAAAATTTAAAACCAGCCAATAAGAATTTTCCTACCATTTTTAAAACTACTCATCTTTAGCATGCCATTGGTATAACCTTACTGTATTAGTCATCATCTTACTGTATTAGTCATAATCATTTATATTTATGACCAGCATATCTTATTAATTTGCCAGCACAATAAAACCTGCCTTCACTGTAGACTTCTATTGACTCCAGACCATGCATACAGGAGTCTAGAAACCAGGGGAGACCCAGGCACAGTAGAATATCAAACACATTACTCCCTACAGCATTGGACACTGCCATGTCACCATAACCTAAAATATAATGTCATCAGATAGAGGCTTAGGTTTTAAAAATCTGAAAACATTTTATCTATCCATCATTTTTATTTTTATTATTTTTATTATATTTTATTATTATTATTTTTTAATCATGGGTAACCTCAGGAGCCTTCAGAATTGAAATGAAAACCTCAGAATTCTGTGACTTCACAGAAAAAGCTTTCGTCTAAATTTATATTTTAATGTAACCCCCCCCCCCATCTTACACCATGCATTATGTTATATGCAATGCTGTAAACCAATCACTTACAGCAATCATATATTATAAACTTACTTTTTAAAAACATACAATATAATTAACTGATAAATTTCACATTTTAAAACATAATGGGCCTGCAGATTATATTGAACATAATAAGCACACACACACACACACACACACACACACACACACACACACAAAAAAAAAATCTAAGCAATGGTGATGCATTAAGCCTGCAAGCCAATATAATCTAACCTGAAGTCTACTATATTCTATAAAAAATTTATAATCATTTATCATTTAACAAAGGGAATATAATTGTATCTGGTTTAAAAGGGTTTGTGCCACAGCAAGCTGTTACTTATTTCATCACAATCATGACTGACTTCCCAAGATATTGAATGATTCTGTTTTATTTTTACAGCTGATTTTGTCATTTCAAACATGACAAATGATGTAACAAAAAACAAATCAGCATAAAAAACTGAATGGTTTCTAAAGATACTAAACATTTTTTAACTCTGCAACGTGCTTTAAACCTTCAATAGAGGCCCTCATCAAGCACCTCCAATCTCTTAAGAGATGATTCACTTTTCCATCATCTTTACACAAGGGACCATGAAAACATTTTTCTGAATTAAGAATCACTTGCTCATGTGCATTTACCAGGAAAATCTTATTATCATTATGAAAATGACCGGATACAACATTTAAATATCATCCAGTTAGGGTCCCTGGTCAATCAAAAGGACAACTCACCATCCCTGACCACCAGAAGACTGGCAATGGCATCTGGAACACTGACTCCAGCTGCCAGGAATGTGATACTCATCATTGTATCTGGGATATTCAGGGTGTAACCTGTACAGGAGAGAAGTATATTACAGAAATCATGTCATGAAAAACAAAAGGAGGTAGATATTCACAAATGGACATTAAATCAATTTTTGGCACGTGAAATTAGCATTAAACCTTATTTTTACTTTCAATGGAGCAAGCCAATGAGATTTTGTTTCCGGTTTTACAAAATTTAAAAAAAATTAAAGAAAAAAAAAACTGAATTAAAAATTGTCTATCTGCTAGTAGATTAATACCCCAAAAATAATATGTGGGTTCCCCGAAATAATAACAATGATGAAGCACAAACCTATAATAGTGATCATCCACACCAGTAGATAGGAGTATGCAGAGATCCAAACCATGGACATGATGAAAGTCACCATGAACCACTTCTTCCAGTTCTCTCTGCGGCAGTCAGGGACAGTGATGAACAGGAAGACATTCAGAGGGAGAGAACACACCCAGAGAAAACGTCCACAGTGGCCCTCGGGGATCTTGAATGGGTGTGGTTCATCATCCAAATGGGTGTGCTGCTTCACTGAAATCAGGTGTGACCAATCACTATTAATAAATGTTATGTTGTGTACATTTTCAAAGCGAGTTTGAGATATCAGTAAATGCAATTTGCTGTACATGATTCTTACTGTAAATATATATTTAGACAGGCACAATTTAAAGATATACAATAAGAATAACCCCTCTTTATGCATCGCCTAAAAATGATATCCCCTCCACAGAAATTGAATAAAAAGAATAGTAATAGTAATAATAAGAACAAGAAAATGATAACAAGGATGATAACTATAATACATTAACCTTACACAAAATTAGAATATTTGTGTACATATTTTTTTCAAATCAAAATTCCACACATTGATAACAATTGCAAGTCCTGTTTTAACCAGTGCTGTCATCTAATAAAAATAATTGCAAAGAATACACCCTGAAATAAATATTGAAAAATCAATATCAAAATAATAATAATAATAACAACAATAATAATAATATAAAAAAGAGAAAGATGTGTTTCCTGTATCCTACACACATATAACTCATCAGCCAAAGTTTATAGTGAGTAAACTGTCCATATACCTGGCACAATACAATGAACCACCCCAATTCAAACTTACCAAATTCCACTTCATCTTAAAAGATACAGCATCAATTGAGTGCAATCACCAAGGTGAAGTCCTTACATTTCTTTAATTTCTTCAATGAAACACAGGCATCAATGTCCTAGACCCCTAAATATACATTTATAAGCAGGAAGCAACCTCCAATTTTCAATAAGAAAAGTCCATTTCATAATTCAATCAATATTTGTTGAACATCAAAAACAATCTGAATTCCTTCAATAAAAAAAGGTAATATGAAAAATTTCCAGTACCCATTTGAAATATTGCCAGTCAAAACTGACAAATTATTATAATGTACTTTCATGAAAATTGGAGGTTTTATAAAAACCAAAGTCAAATAGAAGTAGAGAAGATAATTACCCATAACCTCTGAGTCAGTGCCATGTATAACTACAGCATGGCCATTTGTTTTGTCAAGATTCCTCTTGGAAACTGAAGAGTAAAGCTCCACTGTAAAAGATATGTAAGCAATGTCATGTTATGTCTTTGGCATACATATATATATATATAATTAATTTTCATAAGCAAAGGAATACAGTGTTGAAAAAAAAAGGGGGGGGGGGTTAAAACAATCAGTTAAGTGCCCAAAAGTCATTTTTGGTCAAATAAAAAAAGTGATTACATTTCAGTAGTTTTAATATAGATTTTATACAGGTGTGAAACTGGTTAAAGATATGCCCGAAGAATGCTGCAAGGAAGTGGGCAATAGAGTGACATAAGCAGTGTCAAAGTGTGTGAAGCCATTCAGGTTGATTCAGTTTTGGGTGCATTTATTTCAACTCCAGTCTTTCAACAGGTATTTTCATACAGAAGATGAGAAAAACCCGAACATAGATAATATTTATGAAAACAAAAATAAAAAATAAAAAAAAACACACAAACCATTCAACTATATTTAAAGTAAAATAGTAGCAGAGCAGCTGACAGAGTTTTTCACCTGTATGTCAATCAACCAGTGTGTGCTTACTTCAACCTTACACAAGAGAGTAACCTTAGATATAAAGGTTTGACAGACAGGTTTGACAGATATCTTTCAAGGATACCTTGTGAAATTTTGGTTATAAATGTCTTCAAATTTTGTTGAAACAAAAAATGCACATATCTCAAAATAGAAAAAAAAAGACGCCAAAATAGCTTTGTTTAGAAGCCAAATGCTCCTTTGCTTCAGAATTATTTTTTAGCAAACATCAACATCATATGTGAAATTCTTTTTTTAATCCTTACTTCTTAAGCATCATCAGGGCTGCATGCATCATATCAAGTCAAACTTAAGAAGTGACATGCATAGATGGAATCTGTGCTTGTGCAAAAAATATATTTGCATATATGCTGCATATATGTACAGCACTAACCTCAAAGAAACCTGCCACCATGGATGCATTTGCATGGCAAAGTGTCACACGAAACGTGGAGCTTAACCGGCCACACATCATCAACACATCCATGAGTCCACAAGATGAGATCAGCCAAAACCCCAAGCCATACAATGAACTTTCCACATGAACAGAATATCATCCAAGCCAGTGTCTAATCTTTTGGCTATTACCATGCTCCATACAGTAGTTCTACCTCTGAATGTGGCACATGTTTAGTGAGCACTGAGATGTGTGTGTTATACGGTATAGGTTCCATTACCAAGAAAATGCATATCCATCTTTTTCTGGTAATTGGAATTATTCACTCCATGGGGCATTTTAATGTTAACTGTGCCTTGTAATGGTGCCTTGTAATGGTGTTTCCAAGTTTCCCATTTTTGAAGAAAGGACATCTCGAGATCAAAATCAATTTTGTCTCATCGCATTAAATCTAATACAAGAAGTTTTAGTTGGGAAATGGGCTGGAAATCTTCATAAACTACAGTGCGTGAATCCAAGTCTCTCTTACTGGCAAGCACTTCTGATGAAATTTTATCATAGAAGAGAAGACAGTTACATTCTAATCCTTCACACTACACCAGGAAAACCATATAATCTTTATAATACAATGAAAATACCCACAACAAAACACTTACCTTCTCCGTCAGATTCACTATCATCCCCTGATGCGGTATTCTTAAGTTCCAGCTTCTCATAAATGATTTTCTCCTTCTCTGGGTCCTGTCTTCCATTGATGATCAACCCGTCATGACAGGGCTTGACTTTCGTGTTCACCCAGGCCTCCAGGGAGGGATTGAAATACATGATGATCAAGTACACTGCATAGAGGGCTAACAGGGTTAGAGACTCATACCTGTGGTTGAAAGTAAAAAAACAAAATTTAGTCTTAGAACAACTTATCTAAACTAATACTATGGTGATGACTTGATCTTTTCAATGGGGAGAATTGTGAATTTTACAGATACTGTACTTTTGAAGTCATAAATCCATCAAATTATAACATTTACCTTGAGTGGTAACAACAAAATTGAAAATTGAAAAGCAAGCTATCCTCAAGTTTGAGGGCATGTTCCCATTAACCGAGTACTAACTGGATCGATCCAACTCC